>CM045896.1:4372500-4392500 GCA_025169545.1 Anguilla japonica | reverse complement strand
AAAGGGCCGCTCGAGTGTGACCGCCATCTTTAATGAGCGGGAGAGAGGGAGAGAGGGAGGGGGGAGGGGGGGGGAGAGGGAGGGAGGGAGGGAGGGAGAGGGGGGGGGAGAGGAGGGAGAGGGGGAGGGAGGGGGGGAGGGAGAGGGGAGAGGGGGAGGGGGAGGAGAGGGGGAGGGAGAGAGAGAGGGAGGGAGAGGGAGAGAGAGGGAGGGAGAGGGAGAGGAGAGGGAGAGAGAGGGGGAGGGAGGGAGAGAGGGAGGGGAGAGAGAAGGGGAGGGAGAGAGAGGGGGGCAGGGAGGGAGAGAGGGAGGGAGAGAGAGAAGGGGAGGGAGAGAGAGAGATGGAGGGAGGGAGGGAGAGAGAGAGAGAGAGACGGAGGGAGGGAGAGGGAGTGAAAAGGAGAGCACACACAGTAAACGGTCTTCTTTTTATTCAGTTTTGTTTCAGGCGCACCTGAGAAGCAGTGTCAGGCTCAGCGCAGGTCTCTGTGGACGCTGTGTGTGTGATGTGCGTTTTCCACGTATAAAAACGTTGGCTGCGGTTTGGGGGAGTGCAGGGAGGAGACCCTGTTTTGGGGGCTCCTCAGGCCTGAAACCATTGGAGGAAGTGCGCTCTGAACCCCCAAAGTCCTCACAGGGTCCTCTGATTGGGAGGGGGCGTCGTCCTGAATTTGTATTTGTCCTAATACTGTAGCTTATTCT
This sequence comes from Anguilla japonica, assembly GCA_025169545.1. Lineage (NCBI taxonomy): Eukaryota > Metazoa > Chordata > Actinopteri > Anguilliformes > Anguillidae > Anguilla > Anguilla japonica. Next base: position 4,391,798 of record CM045896.1, on the reverse strand, counting down.
TCTGCCTAGTTGGCTTTGCAGAGGTTAGGTCAGAACAGTGTTCACTGTGTGAACTAAACTGTGTTCCTGGCTAGAAACAGCTGTACAAAATAAGTATTGTGTCTTACTGAACCCGTGTTTAGTAGTTGTCCATGACCATGAAATGCACTTTTTGTACATCGCTTTGGATAGAAGTGCCAAATAAATGTAATGTGAATGTAATGTCCTCTCTGTACCCAGAGCCCCTGAAAGAGCTCTTCACTCCGTTTTATGTCCAGGCTGGCCTTTGTCAAAGCGGTGTGAAACGTTCCCCTCTCTCTGCACGGGCGTGTTTCTCGCCGTCGCTGATGTGGGTGAACAGCCCTCTCGCCCTGACGCGCGACGCGGCCCTGTTTAAAATGGCCGCCGTTAAACTGTCACTTCCCCGTCCTTGTCCCAGCGTGCCGAGTTCAGGCGTTATCTTCCCTGCTTCGCCTGCGCCCCCCCCCCCCCCCCCGCGCGCCCCCTCCCTGGCCCGCAGCGCTCTGAGAGCAGGCAGCAGAATTGGGGGACCGTCCCGTAAGTGATATTAATGTCCCCTGGCCGCTCGCCATTGAACCTTGAGAGAAGTAATAAGGGCTTTCAGTAAATATTACCCTGCCAAGGATATCTGCATCCCCCCTCACCCCCCCCCCCCCCCCCCCCATCCCCCCGCGCCCCCCCCCCTCCCTCCTCTGCCCAAACTGTACCCCCCGCCCCACGTTATGGATTGCGGCCGCTGGCGGGAGATGCATTATTCATACTGGCGGCGACGTCTGTTGATGGATGGCGGTTTGAGGGGGCCGTCCGTTAAATAAATCAACAAATAAAAATGCTAATTCTCACATTTCAATGCGCGGTCCCAGCCAGTGCCCCCCCAGCCCCTCCCCAACCAACCCCCAATAGAGCCCCTCCCCAAACCTACCCCCAGTAGAGCCCCTCCCCAAACCTACCCCCCCCCAGACCTCCTCTGCTCCCCAGCCAACCCCCCAATAGAGCCCCTCCCCAGCCAACCCCCCAGTAGAGCCCCTCCCCAGCCAACCCCCAATAGAGCCCCTCCCCAGCCACCTACCCCCAATAGAGCCCCTCCCCAGCCAACCCCCCAATAGAGCCCCTCCCCAAACCAACCCCCAATAGAGCCCCTCCCCAGCCAACCCCCAATAGAGCCCCTCCCCAACCAACCCCCAGTAGTGCCCCTCCCCAGCCAACCCCCAATAGTGCCCCTCCCCAAACCACCCCCAATAGAGCCCCTCCCCAGCCACCCCCAATAGAGCCCCTCCCCAGCCAACCCCCAATAGAGCCCCTCCCCAGCCACCCCCAATAGAGCCCCTCCCCAGCCAACCCCCAGTAGAGCCCCTCCCCAACCAACCCCCAATAGAGCCCCTCCCCAGCCAACCCCCCAGTAGAGCCCCTCCCCAGCCAACCCCCAATAGAGCCCCTCCCCAGCCTACCCCCAGTAGAGCCCCTCCCCAGCCAACCCCCCAATAGAGCCCCTCCCCAACCCAACCCCCCAGTAGAGCCCCTCCCCAGCCAACCCCCAGTAGAGCCCCTCCCCAAACCTACCCCCAATAGAGCCCCTCCCCAGCCAACCCCCAGTAGAGCCCCTCCCCAGCCAACCCCAAATAGAGCCCCTCCCCAGCCACCCCCAATAGTGCCCCTCCCCAGCCAACCCCCAGTAGAGAACCCCTCCCCAGCCTACCCCCAATAGTGCCCCTCCCCAACCAACCCCCAATAGAGCCCCTCCCCCCAATAGAGCCCCTCCCCAGCCAACCCCCAATAGAGCCCCTCCCCAGCCTACCCCCAATAGAGCCCCTCCCCAGCCAACCCCCAGTAGAGCCCCTCCCCAACCAACCCCCACCAGAGCTTCTCTGCTCCCCAGCCCCCACCCGGGCCCCTCCCCAACCCCACTGGACTTCTCTCCGCTCCCTCTGACGAACTGATATTGAGAGGCCTCACGAAGTCCACATGAAGAAAACAGAATATTTACTTACCTCACACCCCCCCCCCCACCCCGCCCCGCCCCCCCCCCGCCCCCGGCTGTCCATGCGTAAAGCAGTGATGCGTAAAGGAATTGTGGGGGGGTCGCTTAAGGTTTTGATCCCCTAGGTCAGTTTCCAGGAAGTTTTGTCCCCGTGGATGGTTTCCAGGAAGCACGTGAACACACACACTCTCACACACATATATATACACACACACACTCTCTCTCTCTCTCCACACACACACACACACACACACACATCGCTACACACACACTCACACTCCACACACGCACACACTCTCTCACACACATATATATACACACACACTCACTCTCTCTCACACACACACACACACACACACACACATATATATATACACACACACACTCACACTCTCTCTCACACACACTCTCTCACACACATATATATACACACACACTCACTCTCTCTCACACACACACACTCTCTCACACACATATATATACACACACACTCACTCTCTCTCTCGCAAACACACACTCTCTCACACACATATATACACACACACTCACTCTCTCTCTCACACACACACTCTCTCACACACATATATATACACACACACTCACACTCTCTCTCACACACACACACTCTCTCACACACATATATACACACACTCACACTCTCTCTCACACACACACACACACACACACACACATATATACACACACACAAACCACACGCTATGCACCCACACACACACGCGCGCCCGCACACACAAACACAGGATTAAATAAATAAAACCTTCAGCCCGCCCACCCGCTCGCTCTCTCTCTCTCTCTTCTCTCTCGCTCCTCAGGAACACGGGAATGCAAATTGACGGCGGCTGAAATGAGCGGAGAGTTATGTCAGCGGCATCAGAGGAGCGCGGTTCAGGAACTCATGTTCCCAGTCTGGAACGCGCTTGTCCGTCTGTGTACCAGCTGAATAATTTATCAGGAGGCCGGGCTGCGGGTTTGAATCTCTATTAGCTTCATCTCTGCTCCTTTATTTATTTATTCATTTATTCGTCCGATCATTTGCAGAGCCTGCAGGGTCTGCAGGGCATGTTTTATCCCGCGCCTGTGGCGCCCCCTAGGGTTTCCCCGGGGCAAGGTCACCCCGCGCAAGTGCATTTCTCAATGCCTAATGGGCAACCTCTCTACCAGTATTGAATTTTTTTACTCTGAAAGTTTTTATTGCACTTTCTCCAGAATGTTGACCCGCAGGCGATGGCAAAACCGAGCAGTCAGACAAAGTCGACAGTTACGGTCGTTTGTCGAGGTGCGTTAGCAAATTTCGTGCTGTGCTCGAACCCGCGACCATTTTTTTTTAAAACGGTGGGAAGAGGTTTCTGAATTACAGCGGTGGCTGTTGGGGTGGGCTGTGGTCTGAGAGTTGGGGGCGGGGCGGGGGGGGGGGGGGGGGGGGGGGGGGGGGGGGGGGGGGGGGGTGTCCTTGAGAAACCCGGCTGTATAACCCTCAGTCCGCCCCATCGCCCATACCGCGCCTGTGCAGTGAAATATTCACACGCTGGCGGAGTCTGTCGGCATACTGATACGACGTCTCCGGGCCCTAAGCCTCGCGCCCTTGTTCCTCTGTTTCCCCCCCCACCTCTCTCCCCTGCTTGGAAATTCAAATCATCTTCTCCGGTATCGCCAAAGTACTGTACGTGTACAGATAGAATTTACTAATCTGTCTGTACGTGTTAACATTTCTCTCCTTTCTCTGACTCCAGGTCAAATTGGAATGAGTCCTGGGCTTTTTCTGAACCTTTAAATCTATTCAGCATGCCTGAGCTGTTTGTTCAGTGTGCTGTCAATCATCTCCACTGTTGTCTCACTGGGCATCTATCCAGTGTCTAATCTCCCCGGGTGTTTATCCACTGCGGCCTTGTTTCTAATCTCCCGGGTGTTTATCCAGTGCGGCCCTGTTTCTAATCTCTCTCGGTGTTTATCCTGTGCTGCCCTGTTTCTAATCTCCCCCCGGGTGTTTATCCAGTGCGGCCCTGTTTCTAATCTCCCCGGGTGTTTATCCAGTGCGGCCCTGTTTCTAATCTCCCCGGGTGTTTATCCAGTGCGGCCCTGTTTCTAATCTCCCCGGGTGTTTATCCAGTGCGGCCCTGTTTCTAATCTCCCCGGGTGTTTATCCAGTGCGGCCCTGTTTCTAATCTCCCCGGGTGTTTATCCAGTGCGGCCCTGTTTCTAATCTCCCCGGGTGTTTATCCAGTGCGGCCCTGTTTCTAATCTCCCCGGGTGTTTATCCAGTGCGGCCCTGTTTTCTAATCTCCCCGGGTGTTTATCCAGTGCGGCCCTGTTTCTAATCTCCCCGGGTGTTTATCCAGTGCGGCCCTGTTTCTAATCTCCCCGGGTGTTTATCCGGTGCGGCCCTGTTTCTAATCTCCCCGGGTGTTTATCCGGTGCGGCCCTGTTTCTAATCTCCCCGGGTGTTTATCCAGTGCGGCCCTGTTTCTAATCTCCCCGGGTGTTTATCCAGTGCGGCCCTGTTTCTAATCTCCCCGGGTGTTTATCCAGTGCTGCCCTGTTTCTAATCTCCCCGGGTGTTTATCCAGTGCGGCCCTGTTTCTAATCTCCCCGGGTGTTTATCCAGTGCGGCCCTGTTTCTAATCTCCCCTGGTGTTTATCCAGTGCTGCCCTGTTTCTAATCTCCCCGGGTGTTTATCCAGTGCTGCCCTGTTTCTAATCTCCCCGGGTGTTTATCCAGTGCTGCTCTGTTTCTAATCTCCCGGGTGTTTATCCAATGCTGCACTGTTTCTAATCTCCCTGGGTGTTTATCCAGTGCTGCACTGTTTCTAATCTCCCCGGGTGTTTATCCAATGCTGCCCTGTTTCTAATCTCCCCGGGTGTTTATCCTCCTCCTCACAGCCTGCACTCGTCCCTGATCGAGCTCCTGGACGTGTTCAGCCCCGTCTCCGCCCCCATCCAGCGGCGAGCCCCCCCCGGCCGAAAACCCCGCTCTCCCGCCCTCTCCTCCGCGCTGCCCCCCTGGGCCGCCCCGCACCGTTCCCCCTCGTCCCCAGCAGAGGACCCGGAGGAGAGCCAGATCCTGGAAGACATATTCTTCATCTGCTGACGCGGGGCCTCCCCTCGCTCCCGCCCCCCCCCTCCCCCCCCGCTTGCCCTTGTTCGCGAGGTGACGGACCACGCCCGCCCGCCTGCCTGCCATCGCGGCTCAGGCGCCATTATTCAGGCGTTCTCGCAGAAACACGCAGACGCTCCCCTCGGGCTGCACTGCTAGCCAGCCTCATTGATATTGACCTCACTCTGTGGCTGGGGACGGCCAGAGGCTTTTAAGATGAGAGGGCTTGAGAGAGCTCGTCTTTGAAGGTTGTTGCTCTTGGTGTTTCTGTGAGAATGCCACCCCGCCCATCCCACTCTTTGGAAAAACGGCTGCGCTATACAGCATGCATTAACAAAAAAATAAACACAAAAAACACCCCAAATGTTGTTTTTAAATCACCCGGCCCCCCTTACTTTTGAGTTGCCCTTGAATTTTAACGGCTGCTTTTTTGTCTTTTGGTTGAAAGTCAGGAAGCCAGATCACGAAAGCTGCAAAAAGAGTCTTCATTGTGCTGAAATATATTCCGGTGCCTGATGTAAATAAAGGACTTGTATTTAAACTGCGTCTCTCCAGAGTTTTGTTTTTCATTTTTTTTCGAGCTGCCGTAATTGGTTAGGCCTCTTCAGTGACCTGACGGTCAAACCCGTCGGCTCAGGAGACGTTGAGTTAGGCTGCTGTGCAGGTGACACTCGACTCAAGGCCAGCGACCCCAGCTGGAGAACCGCCCCATTGCCGAAATGGATAAGTGTCATAAAGAAGACATAATGGACATATTAGCATGAAAACTCTGCTAAAATAGCTAGAATTCGCCATAGGATGACTCAGTTTGCCCCCCAAAAAAATAGATGCATTACTCCTTATGCAGAAACTGAGTCGATTTAGAGTGCCGGTTGACCCCGATCTTTCGACGCACGTACTGAAAAACACCATTCCCCCACGCGGCCTTTTCTCTCCTCGATCCGGGGCGTTTTCGCAAAACGCTTCCCGTCGCCACGGCGACGCTGAGGGAGATTCACGCGTTCGCTCTGTGAGGGTTGGACTCCTCGCCCTCGGGCAGTCTGTTCTGGCTTAACTGCCTGTCAGCTGCAATAAAACAGCGGCCAAGGATCCTCTCCGCAGCTCCGATGTGTGCCGCGAGTATTAGTGCCTCCGCAATCACTCCACGAGCGCGTGCATAAATTTTACACCAATTGCCTAAAATGACAGAGTGCTTCTCCAATCGCATTAAACCTTTAAATGCTCTGGTTACAGTACCTAGAATATCCCCTATCCCACAATGCCGTGCGACAGATATATTCGCGAGCACATCCTTCTTCAGTACCAAGATACGCTGCCTGCGTATAAATATTTATGTTCTGCGGGGAAAAAAAAAAACTAAACTAAAACCGTGCCCAAAACTGGAGAGGTTTGAATGTATGGCGAACAGACATATGTCTCAGTACGAAAATGAAAGAGGAACGCATCTCTTGCCCAATTGTGTTCGGAAAAGCCAGCGGCTGCTCTGGTCGAGGATAAGACCCGTTAAAACAGCTTCGTAGTGACTGCGAAACAAGCAAAATGAAATTAGCATTTTCAGAAATTTGATTAGAGGCCATCTAAACTTTCTTTGCCTGTGAGAAGCACTACATCAATGTTTTTACACTGCGCAGATAAAAAAAAAATAAAGCTATTTACTGCTTAGTTACAGAATTCACACACCTGTCAGTACCATATTAGCTTTCAACCCAATGCATTTTCAGTGATGGAAATAGCAATGCTTCTCGCTAGTGGTTTTAGTTGACTTAGCTCAGCTGGCTAACTGAATATCTGTTTTCCTTTCTGCTTTTAGCACAATAACTGGCTGGCTATTCATGCAATGGATATTTCTACTGCTTATGTTGCTGCAGTAGGTTTCTCGCTAGTTAGCGAGGTGTTCATCCCCATTCCCTGGATGTTTTTATGGGGCTGGGTGTTGTTATGTGGGGACGGAGTGTAGCACAGTGGGTAAGGAACTGGGCTTGTAACCGAAAGGTCGCAGGTTCGATTCCTGGGTAGGACACTGCCGTTGTACCCTTGAGCAAAGGTACTTAACCTGCATTGCTTCAGTATATATCCAGCTGTATAAATGGATACAATGTAAAATGCTATGTAAAAGGTGTGTAAGTTGCTCTGGATAAGAGCGTCTGCTAAATGCCTGTAATGTGAATGTAATGTTATGAAAGCACACCTGCATAATTTAAAAAAAAAAGAAAAATTTGTGTATAGTAATCAATCAGTCGTTGATTAAAAAAAAAAGGAAAATGGAGAGAGAGAGAGAGAGAGAGAGAGAGAGAGAGAGAGAGAGAGAGAGTAAAACTATAGCAGAAAGCCACGCAGAGAACTGCCTTTGATTCATGACTGTGCTTTATTTCTGGCTAAGCTGAGAGGCATCCTTCAGTAAATTACACGGGGTCCAGGGCCCAGGGAATCAGGCAGTCTAGAGAGACAGGGCGGGGACAGCGATGACGCTGACTGTCCAATGGGAAGCCTGTCTCTTAGTGACAGACAGGTGGCTCTCCGCTCACACGAGCGCACGCACAAACACACACACGCTCACACACCCCCACTTTCCTGCATAGAATTGTTTTCCTTTTATTTTTCACATGAAATTACTTCTTTTTTTTTTTCCTCCTAATAAATATCCCAATTGTGATCAGTGTACCATGACTGCATACGTTTTCCCTGTCCTGCTACATCCCGACCTATAACGATCAGTGAAAACACTGGTAAACTTTCTTTTTTTTTTTTTTTCCCCAGTGGTGAAACTGTATACACATGACTTCATCATCAGATCAGCAAGTGATAAGACAAGGAACTCAGGGGTATAGTCAAGGGTATAGCAGTAGGCTGCAGCAACGAGCAGTTCGGACCCCAAAGTGGGGTTTAAGTGGGGTTTAAGTGGGGTGTGGTGGGGGGTAAGTTCTCTAAGGTCAAGTTCCCAACAAGCCTCACAAATCGTTGTCAATGTGTTTTGCTGATATTTCCACGGGTTTGGATTTAGTGCAGTTTCTAGTGGGAGTGCGGTTTTGAGAGAGAGTCCTGCTGTTGATGACTCCAAACTGCAGATCACCTCAGAGAATGAGGGTCAAGCCTGTCTTGTGCTCTGACCGTAAGGATGGGTCAAGAGGATCACCATAGGATAACCCCAATCGAGAGCAGGAAATGAAAATGAGTTGCATTCATGAAATGTACACAGTACTAGTTGGCACCAAGAGCATGCTGGGATATGTTCTGTGAGCTTAGAGTTCAGGAGCTGAGAGGCAGGTAGATCGACCTCCACTGTCAGTCTTGTAAACCCCCCTTTTAATGGTAAAGTAAAACTGCAGATTTTTGATATGTGTTGAGTTGCTATGTGGACCAATGATCATGGCAGACTTTTTCTTTCAAACCCAGATCGAAACCAGGAGTGCGTTTTACCTGCCACAAATTTTCGTTTCAGCAGAGAGATCTAAACTTCTGTTGAGGAAAGGTGTGTTTTTCTTTTAGCAATTTGGGTGGAAAAAGACAAGGCAACAGAATAAAAAGAAGTTAAAACTACTACTGAAAGAGTGAGTCTAGCTTTTCACTTGGTTTCCAAAAAGTGCTGTTGCCAGCATGTACAAACTACTACCCTGGAAGTTTTGAAGAAATGGTTTTCTGTATGCCTTAAAATGATCAGAGAGTGGTCGATGGAGAACTTATGGATTTTCTGACAGGCTTTTGTTTGTCAAAACCAGCCAGAGACGTCCATTTGCCTCTGGTTGGTTAAGAAGCATCAAGAGAAGAAGTATCGGGCAGATCCAGGTAGAGTTCAGCCTGGAAAGCTGAAACAAGTGCAGAATTACTTGAATGTAATACATACATTCATATGATTGGACGTGAACATCACTGATCTTTTTAGTTTTATAAAATGTATTTTTTATTATTTTTTTTTTTTTTTTACTGTTGTCCATTCCAGTGATGTAATATTCTCCTTGCAGGATTTACTCGATACGGTAGTGTTTTATTCAGCGTTTGCTGGGGTAAATGTCGGGTTCAGAAACGAAGCTGAAGCCTGGCTTCAGCAGACTCCCTACATTAGGAATGAGGGCTCGCTGCTACGGAGAGCATTCCTCGCGTGTCCGTTGTGAGTAAATAATTTAAAAAACCCCCATGTGCTCACAGAAACATGACCCTCAGCACAAACTTTTCAGCAAATATAATAACACAACAGGTAGGAATCATTGGCAGTTTGGTAGAAAAATGCCAGGAAATAAATAAATAAATAAATAAATAAATAAATAAATAAATAAATAATGTGTATTTAGATAAATGTGAAAATAAATGCTAATCTAAATTTCTTTATATTGAATTCAATGCACTCCCTGACAGTTCTCTTGTTAAAAACCTGGATTTGCACACCCTCCACTCATGCCATAGACCCCTACAACTCCTTGTTACCTGTTTTTTTTTATTACTCTTTTCCCTTTGTCTTTTATAAGTATTTAAAGTTTGCTCTTTACCAAGTCCTTGTAGGTAGAAGTAAAAGTCCTATAAAATATGCAAACCTATTTACAGAGAAAAACAGAGCAACAAAAAAGAAACATTTACATATATTCATTGATTTATATATATTAAAAGCTCTGCTTTGTCTCTCAATCTTTTTTTTTTTTTTTAAACACTTTGTTCTGTTGAATTGTTTTATGTAAACAGTTGCAGCTGAGCTGATGGACCGTAATGGCAAAGGGGAGGAGTCAGACATCTGATAGGTCTGTCTGTCTCAGGATTGGATGTACAAGCGGGGGGGGGGGGGGGGGGGCGGGTCTGCGGCAGCCAGAGACTCCGCCTTTCTGGTTTTAGGATGGGTCTACGCGAAAACAAAGTCAGGGGAAACTGTCAGCCGCTGAACACACCAGTACAGAGACGCCGCACGTTTCCACCGCCATCTGGGTCATTTGGTTCGTCTTCCCGTAGCATAAAACTCTTTTGCATCTGCAATGCCCGCAGCTTTTGGTTCATCTCCACCTCCACCCCTCCCACCGCCACTTTTTAAACCGTTGCTTTAGGAGGCTGAACTGCTGAAAATGAGGGCCTAAGAGAACTACCCTAATCCGCACTGTTTCATTGGCCGGCTCAGACAGCTTGCGTCGCGAGACAAAACGTTTTCTGCTTTCGAGTCGGACGCATACCGCGGGCTGACCGGCGGAGGGACGCGCGGGATTCCACCTCCTGGAAACGAACCAGGTGGGACGGACGCGCCGCTTTCTCCGGCTCGCTCTCCCGATTGCGTGCCCGCGTACGCGGTGGCAAGTCGCCGCCGCTTGCTCCGACACGCCGCCCTGCATCATCTCCGGCATCCGCCATCCACTATGAAAAAGCAGTGCTTTTTTTCTTTTGTTTTTATTTTAATTTTTTTTTTTTACATTTGCAATTAGCAATAGCGGGTGGCTAAATTAGCGATACTTCTGGGTTAAACTAGACTCGAAAGTGGGTTTTGGCGTAAACATAGGAAACGGGCCACCCGTGACTAAACGGGCCGCCGGGACGGTGCGTCAGGTGACGCGGGCGGGGCGCCTGCCGAAGCGGGAGAGGGCCACGCCTCGCGGACAGATTAACAACGGCTATGATATGTCGACTTCGGTTCAAGTTTAACAGATGGCTGATTCTTCGCTCGGTGTCTGGCAGGGAAGATCGTTGTTTTACGACAGCAGCCCCCCCAGTAAATGGACTGCATTTATATAGCGCTTTTATCCAAAGCGCTTTACAACTGATGCCTCTCATTCACTGGAGCAGTTAGGGGTTAGGTGTCTTGCTCAGGGACACTTTGACACGCCCAGGGCGGGGGATCGAACCGGCAACCCTCCGACTGCCAGACAACCGCTCTACCTCCCGAGCTACGTCGACCCCCTTTCTTCAGGAAAGATCAGACAGCCTGTCGTTCTTGAAGCTCGCCTGCTCTGAGAACTGGCCTGCCGCAGTTTCAAAATAACATATACACATATGTACAGGTATCAATATACGCACGCACATATATATGTGTAAATATATATGTAAGCACATATATTTCAGAGAGAGTGGAATGCTTGCAGTTTGGGAGCTGCCGTAGTTGCTATTCTACCCAGTTCAGTCTAAAGCAGATTGGCAAGAGCAGTGTAGGAGACCAGCTAAAATCTACAGTAAAATTACAGTTCTACATATTAGGTTCAATAGCGGTTCTATATACAGACACATATATATAAAATATATGCATATAAACACATATATAAGTTTGAGTAACATATGTATTCATATATATGCGCAGATATGTATGAATACTTTTGCATGTGTATGTTATACATATATATGTACTGTAAATATAAACATGTTCATATATTTTGTACACACATATATATTTATGTTCATTTAACTATCAGGTTCAGGTTTTGTTCAGATTCAGGTGAAAAGAAGAGAGAAAAATAAATACTCTGATATTGAGTAGTTATTGTAAACTAGCGAAATGAGTGTTCTCACAGATCTGAAATAGAGTTGCCATTTTTAAAAAGCATACCAGCAATATATATGTATGTATATACAGTATATATATTGTATATATATATATATTTATATTATCATTTTACATTTTTTTTTAACCTTCAAACATAACTCTTAAGCTTGCTCAAACAGCGAAAGAGATGTGATGGTCCAAGTATCTTACAGCTACAAGTCTTTAAGTGATAAAAATGTTTGGTCATTTGGTCCCTAAATCAACTGAGGAATGATGGGTAAGACTCCCTAGAGATTGTTGCCACAGCTTGCCACGGCAACTGTATCCCCTGGAAACGGACAGGCACTCCAAGTAAAGATGGCCAACCGAATCACTATAAGTTTGTGTTCCGAAATATCACACCCCCTTAAAAAAAAAGATCCTTTCCTCTGAAATGCAGTTCACTTTAATGTTCATAACTGTTATTTTTAAAAAAAGTATCTGCCTCCTCCACTTGATTTTCATTGGTTCGAGCCCTGTGTGGTAAAGGTTTTTTTTTTTTTTTTTTTTCAAAAAAAAGTTTTTTTTTAATTCATAGGGCTTCTCTTCTTCCGGACCTGCCCTGGGGGAGTCAGTCAGCTGTTTCTTTTTTGTTCTTTTTTTTTCAGCAGAAGTCTTTTTTTTTTTGTAGTGGTCCCACCCGGTCTGAAAAAGGTTCATTGGGGGAGGATGTCAGCCCAGGTCCAGAGACACCCTCGCTGCCACACACAAGTGTTCCGCTGAGTTCCGGAAGTTCTGGAACATCCAAAAGCAGTCTTTAAAATTCTGTGATATGATTTTTCCCCCTTTAATTTCTGTTGCGGTGTTGCAGTTTGGTTCCAGCCCCTTTTGAAACTGTTTTATTTTATTTCAGCGTCTTTTTTTTTTTTTTTTTTCATGTCGCCAAACGTGCATCCCGACTCCATAAAACCTGGGTGATAAATAAACAAAAGCTGTTATTTTGGACGTCAACATAATCGTTCAGCTCACGAGCATTTATCTTCAGTTAATTGCTTTCCATCATCATCATCATACACTGGCTCTGTTTTTTTTTTTTTTTTTCTTTTCGCAATTAGCTCATTTTCTTTCTGAAATTGAAAAACAAACACCGAATTGCTACAGAAAAGGTCTTCTGCAATTCTACTAGTTAATTGAAAACACAGTCAGATTGTTCATGAGGAAAACTGATCCTTCAGTATTAAACCAGGGACACATTACAAGCATAAATACTGAACGGAGAATAACAGCAGAGGAGGGTGCTGGGTTTAGCACCAGAAGGTTGTTGGGTTTAAGATGCAGGGCTGGGGAGGTCCTCTGCATCAAGCAGTGAACAGGCAAAAAAAAAAAACTCCAAAGAAAGGTTGGCTTGCCGCCTTTTATTAACGGCAAGAACGGAAAAATCCACACGAAACCCTTAAAATACAAAAAAACACTCCACAGTGGGAAAAGGGCAGGCAAACACTCTTCAGTAAAAGAAAAAAGTAGAAATGAAATGACCAAAAAACTGTCCTCCTCAGCATGAAACCCAGGCCTCTTTCATAAAGCCCAATATTAGGTAATTGGCCGCACCTGACGTGATTACAATGAACCACAGCTGCGGCCATGCCTGTAAGTAGGGCTGGTGCTGCCCCCTGGTGGACAGCACCCTCAATTCCCTTCCTGGGCATCACAGATTCAAGCTCCGGTCAAAAACCCAGCATCCCTCCCCCCCCTCCCAAAACAAAAACACTTCACAAATAAACAAACAAAAATAAAACAAATCCCACTACGCTGCACTTCTGCCGAGATGCTCCACCGGCCGCATGAATAGGCAATCAGCGCCTGAGAAGGGAATAAATGATGCTACGCAGATCCTCCATCAGAAAGATGAAGAGATGAGGGGAAGGAGGACGAATGTTCTCTCACTTCACTGCACCCCTTTTCTCTGGGGGGGAGGGGGAGGAGGCAGTTCTGTTCTGCGGACAATGAGGCCTCTTCTTTATGGGGGGGGGGGGGGGGGGGGGGGGGGGGGGGGCCTCTAATGCTCTGTAAACTCAAACGGGCTGTTGCTTTGGTTCGGATGACCGGCTGATTGATTGATTGATTGATTGATTGATTGATTGATCGATTGACCTTGGGGGGCGGGGGGGTTTGGGGGCTCACCTGTTTGTCCCGTGTGCTCCAGCGGTGTTCGCCAGCAGGGCGAAGGTTGGGGGGGTGGGGGGCGGGGGGGGAGGAGGGGGGGGGGGCTAGTAGGGGCGGTTAGCGTCCTTCGGCCTCTTCAGCTGCACCTTGAGGCGCTTCATGCCGATCTGAAAGCCGTTCATTGATTGGATGGCCGCCTGGGCGCTGGCGGGGTTATCGAAGCTGACGAAACCTGCAGTATTGGGGGGGGGGGGGGAGAGGGGGAGGGGGAGAAGACAGGAAGAGCAGAGAGGGAGGGAAAGAGGGAGCGAAAGAGAGAGAGAGAGCGAGAGGAAGAGGAAGGAGGTGCAGTTAAGGTTAGTGTCGGGTCAAAGGGATAAAGACCATGAGAAAGACAGAGGGATTGCGCGTGAAAGAATGAGGGAAAGAGGGAGAGAAAGAGAGAGAGAGGAGGAAAAAGAGAAAGTCGATGGGAAAGAGGAGAGAAGAAGTCGATTGATTCAAGTTTCAAGGTTAGGAACGAGACAAAGGGATTAAGAGGGAGAGGGAGTGGGAGAGGGAGGGAGAGAAAAAAAGGAGGAGGGGAAAGGGAATGGGTCAGGGGTAAGGGCGGAAGTGGAAAGAATAACAGAATAACAGAAAAATGAAGGGAGGAAGCAAGGGACAGAGAAAGGAGGAAGCACACAGAGGTTATTTTATTTCTCCAGTTTCAACCACTTTCAATTCAGCTGGGTCTTTAACTGTGAAATACCTCCTATGCGGCTTCACATCATACACAAAATGCAAATATATATATATATATATATGTAGCTTTAATGCAAGCACCAGCACTGTCACATGACACCCACATCACATGTACTGCATCACACACGTGCGTTCACTGTATAACAGGCAATGCTTGCTTACCAAAACCTGGGTGAAATTGATTAGATCTTTACACTACCGTGAAATTCCTGCAGTTAAAAAAAATCTACCAAGATTAGGAGCACAATCCTTATTATTTCATATCATTTTTTTTTTTTTTTTTTGGCCCTGCATTTTGTTTTGCGAGAGTGTTTTTGAACTTGCTTCCGTAGCTAAAGAGTAAAGATATTTGGAAAGGGCTGCTTCTGATGGTGTCATAGGGAACATAGCCAGGAGTGGGTAGGCCCTCTCTCTCCCAGGGTGGCATTACTCCTTCACAGCTAATAAATCACTGTTAACTGTAAATTAATAAATTTACGATACAATAAATCACTTTCCACACTCATGGTATTATGGTCGTCCATGGATGTATGTAAACACTGCAATATACTGAAATAAAATATATCAAAATATTCCAAATCTTCACAATATATTGAATACAAATATACATATAAATTCTATAAATATACATCATCGCTCACATTCATATATTCATATATATATTATTAAAATGTACTTTCTAAAAAAAGAAAATCACACATATATTGTGTTATACAGTATTGCAGTATATTTCATCTCGATAAGGGACCAGCTATTCTGACAGGAAGTGTGCCAGTGCTCGGATATCCTGAATTTCCTGTGGTGGGTTTTATGCATGAGACAGTCTAAGCTTTTCTTTCGGCAAAATCCTTTGCATTCATACCATATGTCACTTATAACAAATAACAAATAAATAAAACAAATAGATCTCAAACAACTCGTCCATCTGTACAAATGTGAACAATGCAAATCCACCATCGGCCCTGTCACCAGATTTTTGTCAAGTCACCCCATTTTTGAGTATGTGTCACGATTATTTAGGCATGGTAACAAAAATGTCACTTATGAAATACTACTTTGAAACAGCAGTTTTTTTTTAGTTTTTCCATAAAATAAAATAATTTAAGAAAAGCCGAAACATGAAGCAAACAACCGATCTATCGTGAGTTCCATTCGATGGCCTGGACATGTAGCAATATTGCACAACATCATTCACGTAAAAGGTCAAGCGTTCCCATGGCAATGAACTGTGACATTGCCATGGTAACAGAGCTGAGTGGGGTTCTCAGTACTGACATTTGGGTAAAAGACGGCCCCATTTCATGCTGTGCGGAAATAAACAAAATCATGAGCATGAATGTCAAGTCAGTCACATTTGTTACCTTTTACATTAAAGAGTTTTTTAAAGAAGTATTTTTTTTTTTTTTTGCACAAAGGAAATATGCTTGCCTTTTTTAAGCCTATGAAATGTATTACATTAGAATTTAGCTGATCGTTGTGAGCAGTTTAGAGCTGATTACTGTTCAACTGAAAACCTTTTTTTAGAAACCGAATCAAGTGGAAGAAGAGACATGACCACAAAGTTTCACAGAGCATTCTGGGAATTGGAGTTTGGCTAGCACAAAGTACAAATGCTTACATTCTCCTTCTGGGAAAAAAAAAAAAACAAATCAATACACGTCAGCACCTTAACATAAAATACATTTTCAGGACAGCAACCTGACAACGAAGGCTTTTAAAAGTGTCTATTCATTGCATATTGCATGTCCATTTGTTTGTGTGTGTGTGTGTGTGTGTGTGTGTGTGTTTGGGGGAGGGGGGGTTATTCAATTTTATCCAAAGAGAAGTCAATGTAGACTACCTCACAGTAAACCAATTCCTTGCTGTACAACGTGTAATGAACATTAATGTAAGGAACAACACATTAGCACTTTTTAGACTTTCTGGTGAAGTTAATCAATGACTGTTCACAGGTACAGTGCTATTCATACAGTAAGACTGATTCATTGAATTCTTTCAGAGCTCAAAACACTCTTGGCACAATGGCCAACCAATGGAAACTCTTCTGGTTTTCCAACAAAGAAAAGGACAAAGGTGTTTAAAACGATAATTCACAAACAAAAGAACATTTCAATTTGATATACACTATATGACCAAAAGTATCTAGATGCCCCTTGGCCTGGGGCTGTTTTTCCTGATTTGAGCTGGGCCTTTGGTTTAGTGAATAGAATTTTTTTATGCTACAGCATACAATCACATTCTAGAAGATTCTGTGCTTCCCCAACAGTTTGGGGAAGGCCTTTTGCTGCTTCAGCATGACAATGACCCCGGGCACACAGCAAAGTCCATCTAAAAATGGTTGAGAACAGTGTGGAAGAACTTGACTGGCCTGTACAGAGCCCTGACCTCAACCCCATTCAACACCTTTGGGATCAACTGAAAAGCCAACTGCGAGCCAGGCCTAATCGCCCAATCATTGCCTGACCTCACTAATGCTCTTATGGCTGAATGGAAGCAAATCCCAGCAGCAATGCTCCAACATCTCTAGTATAAAGCCTTCCCAGAAGAGCGGAGGTTATTATAGCAGAAAAGGGTGGACCAACTCCACATTAATGCCCATAATTTGGATGAGATGTTGGACATCAGGTGTCGACATACTTTTGGCCACATAGTGTATATTTTTGATTGGGCCAGGTAGTTTTTGTGTGTGATGCAGAATATTTGAGATATTTATGAGGGTTTCTGGGGGACTGTGGACTGTATAATGACGGGTATGAGAGGGCATTGTGCTTTAAAGCATCAGAATACATTTCAAGTTACTACAAAGCAGCGTGTATAGGGATGCTGTGCATCCAGAGGTTGAGCGTGTCCATATTACCTGATTATTTTTCCAAAAAAATTACATTTCATCGTAATTTTGTTTGGAACAATTTCCTATGGAGCATACAAGCCAAGGCTGCTACTCTCAATGAACAAAATACCAGCATTAAATAAAAATGGATATTCTTGTTAATTATTGTGAATAAACCCTATTAAATGAATCTGTTCGTAAGCACAACCTCTGGAAACAATGTCGCTGTACGAGCTCTTTAGGAGTTACTTGAAGTGTACTTCTTTGAAAAAGCAAACTCACAAATGCCCTTATCCCTGCCATCGAAAAGTCCACAGGTCCTCAGAAAGCAAGCACTAAAACTTAAATTACATTAAAAAAACTATGAATCATCTCGTTCATTTGTTCACACAAAAAAAGGAAGTGATTTCCCTGAAAGGAAAGGTTAGTTCAGCAGACTCCAGACACCCCGAACCCGGGGCCCCGTCCCATTACCGCACCCATCAGTGAACTGCGACACACTTTACGAGCTCTTTAAAGTCCCAGTCACATAACTCAGACCCCGCGGCATCCTGGCTCCCTGAACCTCACTTGCCCTCCGTTCATCTCAGTCCATCCCTTCATCTTACTCTCTTACGCTCGTTCATTTTTCAGTCCCCTTCTGCCTTTCTTTCTCTTTTCCTTCCTATCTTTAATCCTCCTTTCCCCACCTCTCTCTCTCTCTTTCTGTAACCTTAGCTGCAGAAAAATGAAGTAAACAAAAAAAAGGTATTAGTAAAAAAAAAAAAAAAAAAAAGAAAGAAAAAAGATAATCTTTACAGGTTTTTATGGTTTTTACCCACCAAAGCATTTACTTTGGTTTGTCGCCCGATCCACAAACACTTTGGAGGAGATGACATTACCGAAAGGCAGAAAGGACTGCATCAGCTCGCCGTCTCCAAACTCCTGAGGGAGGTGGTAGATAAACAGGTTACACCCCTCCGGCCCTGGAGTCAGGAGGAGAGAGAGAGAGAGAGAGAGAGAACGAGGAGGAGGAGAGAGAGAGAGAGAGAGAAGGAGCGAAAGATGGAGGATGGATTTTTGGGGATGGAGCGAATGGAACCCAGAAAGAGGGATGAGAAGTGGATGGAGAGAGATGTTCATGCAGGAAGAAATGGTAGTTGGACATGATGAAGATTTTATGCGTAGATGAGAAAGGGATATGATTGGAGGTGTGGTGTTAGAGAAGGAAGAGGAAGAGGAAACAGAGACACAAATGAAAAAAGAAGAAATAGTGAGGCTACACACAGACACACACACCTTTTGTGTCGTGTGTAAGATGATGTGTGCATAATGGCGTTTATGATACTGTTTGTTCTTTGATGTGTATATGATGTGTGCATGTAATGGTGTGTGCGATGGTGTGTATGACGTGTATGATGTGATGCGTGTATGGGGGTGTGTAAATGATCTGTGTGTATGATATGTGTTTCATTCATTCTTGTATGGTATATGTGGTATATGTGGTATATGCGTGTGTGTATGGTGTATGCTATGTGTATATATATCTGCTGGGTGTATGGTGTGTGTGTATGCTATTGTGTATGCTGTGTGTGGTATTTGCTGTGTGGGTATAATGTATGCTGTGTGTGTATGTTGCATGTTGTGTGTGTATGTTGTGTGTGTATGGTGTATGCTGTGTGTGTATGTTGCATGTTGTGTGGATATGATGTATGCTGTGTGTGTATGTTGCATGCTGTGTACGTATGCTGTATGCTGTGTGTGTATGTTGCATGTTGTGTGGATATGATGTATGCTGTGTGTATGTTGCATGTTGTGTATGTATGCTGTATGCTGTGTGTGTATGCTGCATGTTGTGTGGATATGATGTATGCTGTGTGTGTATGTTGCATGCTGTGTATGTATGCTGTATGCTGTGTGTGTATGTTGCATGTTGTGTGGATATGATGTATGCTGTGTGTATGTTGCATGTTGTGTATGTATGCTGTATGCTGTGTGTGTATGCTGCATGTTGTGTGGATATGATGTATGCTGTGTGTGTATGTTGCATGTTGTGTATGTATGGTGTATG
>CM045896.1:4367500-4370000 GCA_025169545.1 Anguilla japonica | reverse complement strand
GGGGGGGGTGGGTACCTTCAGTTAGAGAGGAGAGGAAGCAGCTCCCCTGAACACCAAAACAACTCCGCTGAGCCACGCCCACTTCTCCCTTCTCCGAGTCCTCTCTAAATATGATCTCCTGTAAAACTGTGAGACATTGGTAGAGTACATTTCCTCCATCTCCACGGCACATCAGAAGATTTTTTTATTTATTTGTATTTTTTCTTTTTTTTGGGGGGGGGGCACTCAATGTGACAGATGTGGTGCAGAGGCTGGGGGGGGGGGGGGGGGGGGGTGCTACTGTACGCATGGCGACGGACAGTAATTGAACCCCCCCTGACCGCACATCAGGCATGCGATCGATTTAAGCACTTAGATATTAGAGCTGTCCGTGATCACCATCGCAGGGGAGAGTAATGAATGGCTGGAGAAAAAAAAAAAACTATTTACATGGCGATCATTTCCATTACATTATGCCCAACTACTGCTGGCAGTTTCTTATAGACAGATACGGTTTTGGGTGAAAACAAACAGGCTGAGTCAGACCAGGAGTCAGACAAGGAGTCTGCATGTGATTACTGTACCTGTCTCCTGTTCTACGCTCGCTACAGTGCAAAGTGTGGAGGTGTGCGATCTTCCCCGGGTCCAAACATGACATTCTCATTTATTTTGAGCTCTTGATATCTTTTCCGGTTTTCAGTGCACTCGGCCAGAAATGGAACCATGCGACCCTTCGGCGATTTTTCACTGGGGCACGGGCAGAGATGGCGGCTTTGCCAGCGTCATCATACATGTGCGTTCAGGGATGGCGGCATTGCTGATGGCGACATTGTGATATAGTGAGCCCCATAATGTTTGGGACAAAGACATTTACATATATATTTCTGATTTGGCTCTGAGCTCCCAAAATTTAGATTTTTAATCAAACAATTCACATGTGGTTAGAGCGTCTTGAAATAAGGGGACTATGTATAAAATGTGTTATCCTTTCTGCATGGTGAAACCAAAATGTATAAATATACTCTTTAATAAAAGCCGAGAATCTGCACTTTAAGCACATGCAAATTGTTTGATTACACATCTAAGATTGTACAGACCAAAATCAAATGGAGCCCACTGCATATATGTGATCAATGGTGGTGTTGTTGACGTTATCATATCTGTCTTCATTGAAGGTGGTGTTATTGTTATGGCATTGTAAATGTGGTTTTGGTGGTACTGCAGTCAACCTCTTTTAATAATTTATGTTTGATTTTTATTTGACTTTATTCCAATCTGAACTCAACCGAACTTCTCTCGCTGGAAACCCTTCCTGCCGACTTCAGGAGGAGAAATCCATAGTCATGTGACTCCTTGGATTGACGTGACGCCTATTCTCGCTTCTTTCCACACTACAAACGCACCACCACAACTGTAAACTGCCCATGTCGTCGGACGATTCAGAAGTCGGCTTATTCTCGGTTCGTGGATCCGCAGGTCTGTACGGGAATGAAAGCGATGAGACTAGCGGAACTAGCCGGCTCACCTGTCATTCCCAGGTGAGGCTGGGCCAATCGTTGCCTTGCCAATGTGAACCTCCGGCCGTAGCTGGCAATGGTACGGCCGGGACTCAAACACCCAGTCACCGGTATTGCTGTTACTTTATTGTTTTGTGTTTATTGATGGTGGTTGTTATCATTTTGGTGATATATATGTCTTTGGCAACAGTGAGCGTTCTGGCAACAATGAGAATTTCGGTGACAGTGAGCGTTTTTGTTTTATTTCAGTCACCTTGAATCCAGTGGTTACACTGTACGCAAACAAAATGATCATCGATTATTATGTACGTTTTGGTATATTCTCAAAGTTAAATATCAGTTGTCATAATAAACAAGTTAACAGTGAGGGAGAGCAGTGATGCTGTTGATGATAATGCAGACTGAAAATTTTGTGAAGATGACGATGATGATGATGAAGATATAGATATTCATGATGATGTTTAGTACAGGGTGTCTCACGAAAGAATCTGAAAGTATGGTACAGCTGGACGGTCTCTCTGTTATGGCAGGTTGCTGGGGTGGGGGGGGTCTCACCTGGGTAAGGGTGGGGGGGGGGCGGGGGGGGGTCTCACCTGGGTAAGGGTGGATCCCGTTGGTGAAGACGGCCTCGGCGGGGGGCTGCCCGTTTGCCTGGGGGGGCGGGAGGCCCGTGAAGCCGTTCACACTGATGGGGGAGGGGATGCTGGTCACCGTGGGGGCAGTTACACCTGGAGGCGTGCTGCCACCTGAGGGGGGGGGGGGGGGGGGGAGAGATGAAGAAGGAGAATGAGAAAGGGAGAGAAAGGAGAGAGGGAGAGATGAGGAGGGGGGGAGAAAGAGAGAGAGAGGGATGGAAGGAGAAAGGGAGAGAGAGGGAGGGGGGAGAAAGAGAGAGAGAGGGATGGGGAGAAAGAGAGAGAAAGAGAGAGAGAGGGAGGCAGACAGAAAGAGAGGGGGGAAGAAAGAGAGAGAGAAAAAGAGAGAGAGGGAGGGAGGAAAGGAGG
>CM045896.1:4347500-4365000 GCA_025169545.1 Anguilla japonica | reverse complement strand
GATGGTGCACTCCTCGATGCCGCCGAAGGCCTCGAACAGGCGTCGCACGTCGTCCTCCGACTGCTGCTTGTTGAGCATGCCCACAAAGAGTTTTCTGTCTTCTGGAAGGAACAGCAGGAGGTCATTACCGGCCGTGGGGAACGGCGTGCAATTTAAAGGCCCGCTCGGCACTGGCAAAGACTAATGACCATCAGGAGCTCCCTTCTCCACATTTGTTCCCGTTAAAGGCCTTCCCTTCCTGCCCGTCCTCTATGAAAATGCATGAGCAGGCCGGCCTGGGATGTACTCCGGTGGAGTGATTGGCTGTTAGAGGGGCACTACTCATATCCATAGTGATTAGAACCAGATCAGAACAAGTGGTAATGGTCTTATGTATATTCATAAGCACCTGTGCACACTGGATCTGTCTGGGTTTCGGGGCAAAAAGAGGGACAGACGTTGTTAGCTACGCCAGTGGAAAGTATAAGAAGCCCAACATCTTATGAATATTTGCACACTCCGGGAAATGTATTAAGATGTTTAAACTCATGCAAGCAGAGATAATGCAGTTTAAAAAAAAACAAAAAAACAATGCATGCTGGGAAAACAGCCGGCTGTTTTTGCATCGGGGGTCAAAGGTGGCGACGCGGACGCAAAGGCCCCGGTTCCTCATTTGCATATCGTTATGGAGACGTACGGCGGGCCGTCACCTTTGTACCACCATTACGGTCCGGCACCTGGTCAGAACCGGTCTCAAACAGGTACCGGGGGGGGGGGGGGGGGGGGGGAGGGGGGGGGGGGGCTGATTAGCCTCCACACAAATACTGTATGTCTTCCGTTTTCAAGGTAATCGGGTCAATTTGAAACAGTGAGGCAGGACAAGTGATTATTACAAAATAAACAACGGCAGCGTTGCTTAGCGCTGGGTGATAATGGGCTGACGCTCTGTGTGGCGAACCATGATGCACTGCACGTGCTCTCTTCCCACGCAGCCACACCCAATTCCTTCAGCTCAGACACAGATTAAGGCTGGAAACAATTCATTTTCACATAAAATTCATGTTCATTTGTCGATTCATTCGAGTAAATAAATTTACTGGTTGCTGGTTACTTTCAAGCTTCACTTAAGCATTGCTGTACTAGCCTACCTTAACACGTGTGGAGAACTTATGAGAGAATAATACAAGACCAGGTGAGTATTTGCTTGAGTAGCTCCATTACCATCTCTGCATTCGACATGACTGAACTGAAAGGGATTTAACCCCAGCCCTTGTACGGAGAAGCTCACCCTCTCCTCTGACGCATGATTCTTCTCCCTCCCCGATTGGTCGGCTGACCTATGCAGTCGATGTGGGAGGAGCTTTAGGTGCATCTGGTGCAGGTAGACTACCGTCCTCTTGGATACCCAGGAAAGGTGCTTTTTGTGGGATCAGAGAGGGCCAAACTCGTCGCCCCGAGCAACACTGCACCCAATCACGCACCATCCTGTGGGGCTGCTGGCCAGTCAGCATTAGCCAGGATTCGAAAGTACATCCTGGGGCTCCACATTGCACCTCTGAACCCTTGTGCTTCAGCAGGACAGGGGCTTCCAGAAACCTTTGGGCCGCAGTCTTATGAATGCACCCAAATGGCGTTCTCTGGAGTTATGGAGTTTTCTGCATTCCAACAGCCCGGATAGATAATTCTTATTAACACCGGTGCCAACTGCTGAAACGTTTATCACAAACGGGAGATTACAGCATTCAGAACGCTCATTTGTTGTGGCTCTTCGATTTCGCCCTGGCACTTACGAATGGTAGTTAAACGCAGCCATAGATCACAATTCACCGAACAAAAAGCCTGGCTGTTCTTTTGTAATTGTGTTCTTTTTTGGCCATTATCGTTGTGGTTGCAAAGCTTTAATTTTTCAGCGCTGAAAAAATTCCAGTCGGACAGAGGCGATCTCTCTCTCCGCGATGCTAAAAAGCATTTCTCCACTATCTCCAGAAACAGAAACCTGGGGTGCTTCACTGCATTTGGATTTAAACTGAATTTCAATTAGAACCGGATGTAATTTGGCCAAAGGGAATATGCTGCTGTCCCTGGTTCTGAAATGATTATGCTGCTGTCCATGGTGCTGGAATGATTGCTTCTTCTTGTAGTCCTTGCCATGGGAGAAGCAGTCTCTGTCTGTAATGACCAGATGGTTGATGTGGAGTAACTGAGAGGATTTATGCGCCTACGTGTGCATGTGTATGTATGTGTGCGTGTGAGTGCATATGTGAAATGAGTGTGTGTCCGCATGTACGAGTGTGTGCATGATGCATGCAGGTGTGTGTGGAGGTGTGTGTGTGTGTATGCAGGAGTACAGTATGTGTATGTATGCAGGTGTGTGTTTATATGATGTATGCAGGTGTGTGTGTGTGTATGTGTGTGTGAGAACGTGTGTATACAATATATGCTGGAGTGTATGTACGCAGGAGTGCTTTTAAATGATTTATTTGATGTATGCAGGTGTGTGTTTATATGATTTATTCAGGTGTGTGTGCATATAATGTATGCAGGTGTGTATGTGTGTGTGTGTGTGTGTGTGTATGATGAATGCAGGTGTATATGTGTGTGGGTGTGTGCGTGTATGTGAGTGTGTGTGTGTGCATATGATGTATGCAGGTGTGTGTGTGTGTGTGTGTGTGTGCATATGATGTATGCAGGTGTGTGTGTGTGTGTGTGTGTGTGTGTGTGTGTATGATGAATGCAGGTGTGTGTGTGTGTGTGTGTGTATATGATGAATGCAGGTGTATGTGTGTGGGTGTGTGCGTGTATGTGAGTGTGTGTGTGTGTGCATATGATGTATGCAGGTGTGTGTGTGTGTATGTGTGTGTGTATGATGTATGCAGGTGTGTCTGTGTGTGTGTGTGTGTGTATGATGTATGCAGGTGTGTGTGTGTGTGTGTGTGTGTGTGTGTGTGTATGATGTATGCAGGTATGTGTGTGTGTGTGTGTGTGTGTGTACATATGATGTATGCAGGTGTGTGTGTGTGTGTGTGTGTGTGCATATGATGTATGCAGGTGTGTGTGTGTGTGTGTGTGTGTATGTGTGTGTATGATGTATGCAGGTATGTGTGTGTGTGTGTGTGTGTGTGTGCATATGATGTATGCAGGTGTGTGTGTGTGCGTGTGTATATGATGTATGCAGGTGCTCATGCTGGCTCTTCCTCTGACAGTAAACAGGGGTGTTAAATAAACATTTGTCCTTCCAGTTGCCCGGGAGAGTGGGGTGCATCCTGGGTAAATTGGGATGATGGGCCCTCACGCCGGCCTGTCCCCCCTCCCCTGCGCTCCGTGTTGAGATGGATGGGGGCAGGCGGGATATTAACGAGCCCCCGTGTGCGTTTTGGGTCTGCCGCCGCCCCTGCCGCTCTGACAGGACGTCCTTGCCCAGTCAACAAGACAAATCTCCGCTTCGGCCTCGAACGGGAAGAGAGAACTCACCAGCGCCGGAGCGTGTGTGTGTGTGTGTGTGTGTGTGTGTGTGTGAGGAGGGCCGCGGAGAGAGGGAGGATGGAGGGAAAGAGAAAAGACACACACAGGCCCCCGGAGGAGGAGACAAAAGGCTTTTCATTCTGTGACTGATGTTGCCGATTAGCCCAAAGAGGTCTGAGCACGCTCACTGATTCAGTTCTGAGTTCTGAGCACGCTCACTGATTCAGTTCTGACTTCTGAGCACGCTCACTGATTCAGTACACAGATTATATTTTACACACCTTTACACTGCTGGATGTGTTACTGAAGCAGTTCAGGCTAGCTGTCCTGCCCAAGGCTACATTAGCGGAGGCCCCAGGTGGGATCAAACCCATTAGCGTTTGGAGCTACAAGCCCAGTATTCTACACCGCCACTGCCGTAGACAGCGACATCGTCTCACCACAGATAGCGACATCGTCTCATCATAGATAGTGATATTGTCTCACCATGGATAGCGACATTGTCTCATCATAGACAGCGACATCGTCTCACCATGGATAGCGACATTGTCTCATCATAGATAGCGACATCGTCTCACCATAGATAGCGACATCGTCTCATCATAGATAGCGACATCATCTCACCATAGATAGCGACATCGTCTCATCATAGATAGCGGCATCGTCTCATCATAGATAGCGACATCGTCTCACCATAGATAGTGACATCGTCTCACCATAGATAGCACATCCATAGATAGCAACATCGTCTCACCATCACATCGTCTCATCATAGATAGCGACATCGTCACCATAGATAGCGTCGTCTCACCATAGATAGCGACATCGTCTCACCATAGATAGCGATAGATAGCGACATCGTCTCACCATAGATAGCAACATCGTCTCACCATAGATAGCGACATCGTCTCACCATAGATAGCACATCGTCTCACCATAGATAGCGACATCGTCTCACCATAGATAGCACATCGTCTCACCATAGATAGTAACATCGTCTCACCATAGATAGTGACATCGTCTCACCATAGATAGCGACATCGTCTCACTGCGTTGTTCTACTGGCCTCTTTCTGCCTGAGTAATGTGTCCCTCAGGTGCGTCTGACACTGTGGTAAACCTGCAGATTACGGTTATAACCCCTTTCTTCCTAATCAGGCACTGCTACTTGTGTGTAGCCACTCGACATTAAGGCACTGCTTTTTTTTTGCAAAGGAAGTTCCAGGAATACCACCCAACAAAAAAAAAGAAAGAAAGAAAAAAAAAAACATGCACAAATAAGACTACGATCAATTTTGACGCCTCTGACAGACTCGACACCTCTTAGTAAAACCTGATGGATTGAATGATTGATGTTTGTGGAGTGGCTGGGTGCACAGGGGGGGAGGAAATTAAGTCGTTTAGGGTCGCCTTCTCTTCCCGGCAACAGATCCGAGATCGACGTGTCATCTCCTAACCTGACTGGAAGGATGCTCATGTGGGATCGGCTTTTGGGTTGGTGGGCGGGAGAGTGGGGGGGGGGGGCAGCAGAATGTATCTACGCTACCCAGACTTCTCTGTGGGAGCTCAGGATGACATCACACTGACTCAGAGAGTGGAGTCACCTTCACAGGATTAATTTAACAGGGCTGTGTTGCACCGGCTTTGCATCATGCTTCACTGATGTACAGGCTCACATTAGTGTGTGTGTGTGTGCATGTGAGAGTGTGTGTGTGTGTGTTTGTGTGTGTGTGTGTGTGTGCATAAGTGTGTGTGTGCGTAAGTGTGCGTGTGTGTGTGTGTGTGTGTGTATGTGTGAGTGTGTGTGTGTGTGTGTGTGTGTGTGTGTCTGTGTGCATGTGTGTGACTGTGTCTGTGTGTGTGTGTGTGTGTGCGTGTGTGTGTATTTTTCATTACTCTGGAGCCGTAGTGTATTTATTTGCTGTAACCTGAAAGGCTCACACTGCATCCCAAGCAGCGGACACTGTTTCCACGGCAGGGTTTGTACCAGAGGCGTTCTTTTTGCAATCTCTACTCCTGGATCGAAATTCTAGGAAATTCCCACAGACAACCAAGAGATGAATACATTCAGTAAAGAAGGAAAAATTATGGAATTATCATTTGAATGTCAAAAATCTCTATAATAAAAAAAAAAAAAACAATTCAAAAGCAAGATATGTTTTGGTCACACATACTTTGCCCTGAATTGTGTTACCTACATTTTTACAAAATATTGCAGCAGTAACATTACATTGTGTGGTACTATGTATTCAATCCCTGCATATCATTAATATCCTGATCAAATGACCAGTGAAATACTTTTTAAAAATGTTAAAATAATGTTTAATTTGTGCAACTGCATATTTGCTAAACCATGTCAGATTAGGCAAAGGTGTTCAAAGGTGCAAAGAGCAATATCCTTTGCCCTTAAATCCTGTGTGGATCACTTCCCTACACCCTAGTAATCTTTTCAGTGTCAAACTGACCCTTAGCGGAGTTGATATGGGTTGAGGAGGGATCACACGTTCTCCGCGGGAGTGAAGTTGAAAGTTGAACTAAGAACTGGTTTAACGGTGAGCGCTAACGCCGCGTAGCCTCCCGGGCCCGTCCACCCGCCCGCCTCCCGCCGAAGAGCTGACACGGGCCGCCGAACGGGCTCTTCCACGGCGAGGTCTGCTTCCTGTTCCTGCTTCCTGTTCCTGCTTCCTGTTCCTGGCACCGCAACACACCGGTACTCAGTGATCCCAGGTCACCCGGGGGGGGGAGCCGACGCTCGTTTTCGAAAAGGGGGTAATCAGTGATTATTTGGCGGAGCGGGCTTTATCTCCGAGCGATCCCCTCGCCCCCGGAGACGCGCCTTTCCGTCTCTATTTGGCAGCTCCTCCGCCGCTCCCTCCATCCCTCCATCCCTCCATCCCTCCATCCCTCCGTCTCTCTGTCAGGCTCGCGGACCCCGGCGGCTCCTCCGCCCCCCGTCCCGCCGCTCTCCC
Organism: Anguilla japonica; assembly: GCA_025169545.1. Lineage (NCBI taxonomy): Eukaryota > Metazoa > Chordata > Actinopteri > Anguilliformes > Anguillidae > Anguilla > Anguilla japonica. The sequence goes on along the minus strand of CM045896.1, from coordinate 4,358,591 downwards.
TTTGTCTCAATTAAGCGCGCCGGCTTTGGCGGCTTTGGGGGTCCGGCCCGGGTTGCCGTGGGAACAGAGGGGGCAGGGGATGGGGGGGGGTTGGCGGAGGGGTATGTCAAATTGACACGTGGGAGGTATGGGGGAGGGAGGGGGGCAAAAGGAGCACCAGAAGGAGAGGAGAAGTTCCTCCCAGGGACGTGAGACAGAGGCTAACCTCTGCTCCGCACAGACCACCTGAGCTGCTAGTGTCCCGCCTTCAATCGCTGACTGGAGCGCCCCTTTTGGCCAGAGGTCACGCCCGTCCAACCCGAGGCCACACCCGCCTCCACATAAGGCCACGCCCACCTCGGCACAAGGCCACGCCCGTCCAACCAGATGCCATGCCCGTCTTGGCCGGAGGCCACGCCCGTCCAACCCGAAACCACGCCCATTTCGGCCAGAGGCCACGCCCATCTCTGCCCAAGCCCCTGCCAATGAGGGCTTTTCACACAGAAACATGATGACAACGTTCAGTAAGTAAAGAGCAGGCCAGCGATCGCTGAAACGACATTAATAGCTCAGATCGCATTGATTTGCCAGACTCCTCCAGCAGCGCTTTCCTTGTGTGTGTATCACACTGTACACGCTGCCGTACAGAATGTGTTCAGGAAGGCCCATCCTGGGCTGAACTGGCTGTTGTGTGATGTAATTACCTATCTAATATTTCTATCTGAGGCAACGAATAAGAGCTATATTAAAGAACTGGAGAACTACGGCGGTAGCTGCTACAAATGAATTCCTGATAAGGGCTCAAACTTCCACAAGATATACCCACCCACACACACAGGTGCACACACACACACACAGTCTCTCTTTCGCTCTCATACACATATGCACACACACACACACACACACTCTCTCTCTCTCACACACACACACACATGCACACACACACACACAGACTCTCTTTCTCTCTCATACACACATGCACACACACACACAGCCTCTCTCTCTCTCTCACACACACACACACACGGACACACACACACACACACACACGCTTAATTGAGCTGTGAGTTGGAGAGTGATGACTTCATCTCGGCCTCTCTCCTGACTCATGTGTGTAGAGCTGAGGTCAGATTGGCTGAGCTCACGTGTGGGGCTGTGCCCGACAGCAAAACTCTGCGTTCAACAGTTAACCCTCCACAGCCTGCACACCAGGCCTGCTGCTAGGGGCTGACGTGTGCTTAACGCTCCTCACTCAACACCGCAGTGCACAGTATGGTACAGTGTTCAGATCCTTCTGTGCACAGTATGGTACAGTGTTCAGATCCTGTCTGTGTGCAGTGTGTTATAGTGTTCAGGTGCTGTCTGTGCGCAGTGTGGTATAGTGTTCAGGTCCTGTCTGTGCGCGGTGTGGTATAGTGTTCAGGTCCTGTCTGTGCGCGGCGTGGTATAGTGTTCAGGTGCTGTCTGTGAGCGGTGTGGTATAGTGTTCAGGTCCTGTCTGTATACAGCGTGGTATAGTGTTCAGGTGCTGTCTGTGCGCAGTGTGGTATAGTGTTCAGGTCCTGTCTGTGCGCAGTGTGGTATAGTGTTCAGGTCCTGTCTGTGCGCAGTGTGGTACAGTGTTCAGGTGCTGTCTGTGCGCAGTGTGGTACAATGTTCAGGGAACTGTGCTTTTGACTTGGGGGCTGCGGGTTCCAATCCTCAGTGGAGCGCGGCTTGTTCTCCTGGTGAGTAAGGCACTTAACCTAATTCAGCGAATATCCAGCTGTATAAATGGATATGAGCTCTCTGTAAGTCGCTCTGGGTAAGTTTGCTAAAGCCTAAATGAAAATAAAAAGCCCCCCCCCTCCTCTCCTCGTGAGGACCAGTCTCTGAAGAATTACTAGCCGTTTCCTCGAGGACATGCGGTTCGGAAACTCTGGGGCCTTTAACAATAACCGATATTTGTCCGGTGACATTGGTCGATATCCGCCCTGTTTCCACATTCGTGGAAGAATCAGACGAGCACAGATGTCAACTTATGTAGAAAAAAATTTAACTTTGCATTTGCTTGACAAATTATATCATTTGCTTGCCTGTAAACATTTCCATTAGAGTTTCTATGAGCGAGGCTCTTTTGCTAGCAGGGAACAGATGCATGTATATTAATATACATGCCGGTCTCCAATAATAGCCGAAAATACCCTGACAACGGAGAAGACATTCTCCAGGTCCAATGCAGCACAGTCAGGTATCTACCTAGGTTACAGATGTTAGCAGCGGGAAGAGAAGAGAGAACATTTCATATTAAATTTAAATGAGATGCTATCAAATAATGTCTTATTTGGAAAATTAGAGTGGACTGGCAGCGAGGCACTTTGGAAAGGAAATAAAAAAGGCTATTCCACAGTTCATACGGCTGAAAATGGACGAAAAAAATCGTGAGTTCATGTTGTTTCACGATGATGCCACTGGTGGCCTATGAGTACCTAGATAAATATGCTACCCACAGGCTAATAATGTACTTCAATAAATACATTTCAGCACGCCGAGTCTTTTATCATATTGATAATCCAATTTAAAATGTTGTCAACAAATGTTGTTGTATAATGGGTTTCAACAGTAGCCTAGTTCTGGAATGAAGTGTAGCCCTGGGGAGAAACAAAACAAAGGTAGATTACAGCTACTCCGAGTCTCTGTAAAACTGCGCTTGTGAATTTAGCTGGTAAAAAAAAAAGATACATTAAAAATAAATAATAAATGAGGCTCAGACGACAATCATTTGGCTACTTTTTCAAAACTACAATTTTTCAGGTAGTTTACAGCGTCAGCGGCGCATCTAATGCGTCTCCTCCCTGGCGCTGGTATGTTGCGTCATGATATCAACCCATCATATGCCAAGCCATACATCTAGGCATTGGGAGGATTCCAAGCATTTTTAAAGGTTAACACTAGTAATTTTCTTTTTTTCCGTATCGTCAGTATATCCTATGAAAATACCAAAAAAAACTATAATGTGTCTGTCCAACTCTCAATGAATTTATCCTCCGAACAATTACTTGTTCGTCTGGCCGAACGCCGATATACCGGAAGTCATAGAACTCCATTGTTGTCCAAAAAAGTTCTGAAACGAAAGTGGAAGATGCCCAACGGCGTTCAAGTCAGCTAAATAGAAGAGGACAGAATAGGTGCTGAACAGCCAGGTAAGAGGTTTTTCTCAAGTCTTAAAACAAATCACAGAGACATACTGTGGCTTTGGTCAGCGTAATTCACCATTACGAAGAATCTGGCATTTGTACTTTTTACCGAAACAGCTTTATAAAGCGGCAACGATCGCAGTTTTTTCGATGTGTGGAAAGTATCTCGGGGTGGCACCGACATACTGAAGATAGTCTCCATCGAAATTAACTCTGCTGTGTTTTGAAGCAAATTCGGTAAAACCTACAATGGCCATGTTTTTTCTTGATAACAGATAGCATTTTCTGGAAATGAAAATACGACATTCGAACCTGTATTTAATGACTTCAATGTACTACTGAAATGAATGGCTTTCCTGATGGCTTTCCTGGTTTAATGCTAAGGAGTAGGGAAATGTCAAAAAGTACTCAGAGTTCGACAAACATTTTCGGTTTTTGATATTTTCATAGGATATATTGATGACAATACTGACAAAATGAATTAGGGGCGATATCCATTAAGCTGTTATTGGAAGGTAGCCTACTGATATAATCTCAATATTTTCAAGCATCTGTCGTTTCGCATTTTTGGATTGTTTTGTTATCTAGACTTTTTTTTTTTACTGCTTGATTCTTCTTACTGAACACTGGTGGAAAGATCAGCGGGATGCACTGTCATGTGGATGACTCTGGCAAGGCTTCTCTGTAAATGAGAAGCCTTTTTTTTGTTGCCACTTTTTGAAAAAAGAAAAGCAAACTATGTCATTACACCCGTGTAGTGCTACAGTATCATTATATCTATCCATCTACAATTAAACTCATGGTCTCAAATAAACTGAAGTTTAATTTTCAAATAATTAAACTGGGTTTCAAACGAAATAAATATGGTTATATTGTACTAAAACATATTTTTTTTTTTTATAATTTTATTTTTTTCAATGCCTAATTATCTGCAACAGCAACCATGTTCAAGCGCAAACCCCACTACCGATTTGGGAGAGTGTGGACATCCACAGTTCTCCTCTGAAACACATGGTGTCACCAGCCAGCTTATGTTCACACTACAGCCAAGCTCACTCAGAGTGGAGTGGGAGGAAGACCTTTCACATGGGTGGCTTTGGCATGTGGTCCACAGGCACCCATTCCACCAGCAGGGGTCGCTAGAGAGTGGTGAAATACAGACCCCTGACCGACTGAACCCCTTTACTGTGGGGTTCAGTCAGTGATTGTGCATCACCCTGTGGAGCTACCCGCTACAGTCGGCACAGGCCGGAGTAGATCCGAGACCGATGGGGCCGATTCTTGCACCCCAGCCTTAACTGAACCAGCCACCCAGCGGCGTCTAAACATCACACAGATTTGCAGTTTAAGACGTCCTGAAGGACCATCCGTCACGCAGCAGGAGTCTCACCGGTTTGAATGTTGCACATCTGGCTCTGAACAACGGGGAGGCCCCTGTTGAATGAGTTCATACATAAAAGCAAGTGTTGCTAAAACGGGAAGTTTCTTGTTTTTTTTCTCAAGGTAGTTAATCAAGAGCTATTTTAGAAAGTGAGCATGCGTGCGTGAAAACATTTTTATTTGCTTAGTGTAGCCATTTTGAAAGCCAGTTCTGGCTCTCTGAATATTCGGTTGGGAGGAGGCACAGGGGGTCTGTGTGCTAGGAAACAGGTAGCAGTTCTAATAGCACCACAATTTCTGTTTCACTATTTCCGTAGTAAACTTTATGGTCTGAGGACATTTTATAAACGACTTAAGTTTGTAACAAGCAGTTGCTAATGCTCATGGCAGTAAATTATGGCTGTGGAGGGCAAGTCCAAACAACGGTTGCAAATTCAGAAGGTGGATGTAACCAGTCAATCAGTAAAATCGAGTGGGTGGAAAGATATTGGCTTAGGGGCCTGATAATGGTTATGTTCACACGCGCACACTCATATCCTGTTATTATTTCGAATAAGACAACATCCCTAATAACAAATTGGTCATGTAAACAGCATATTATGATTGTATATCCTGAATAAGGCCTTATTCCAAGTATGGAATATCCCTATTAAAACATTAAGAATTTACCGATATTTGGGTTATTGGAGCGCTATTTGGGAATGTATACTGCTTATTTGGAATGTCCATCCCAATCATACTGTATGGCCTGAGAGTGTTGTTTACGGTCAGAACTGCTGTTGCAAGGCTACCCATGGCGTTTTAAACGTGAGCCAGACAGCTAGCAGCTCGCAAGGTGAAAAAAGACACATTTTTGGTAGGAGGGAGAAACTGTGCTACTTTTAAAAAAATGTAGAAAAATAAGGTCCATAAAGAGCTTAAGGGAGATGACGCTACGTGGCCATTTTGCATTTAATTTGGCAACGCGTGGCTGCTTGTAAACAGGAATATTAAAACCGCATTCATTTCCGTTGTTGTTGTTGTTCCATGAAATGGCTGAAAGGCTCGAGGATGCTAAATTGTGGCCCGAGCACTGATATGGCAGTGCGTAACTCAGCCTTGGGTGTAGGCCCAACTAATGGCAAAAAAAAAATGTCATTTGAGGTCAGTGATTCGGTGCTGTGGTTACAGGGCGTGTTTTGGGTTAGGGATGGAGGAGGCTGAGGCTGGATCAGTATGGGGGGGTGTGCTGGAGGACGTTTCTAAAGGAAAGGACACAGGGAGAGTGTATGGGCTGATTCTGGATCAGTGTAGAGGGGGTGAGCTGGAGGACACAGAGAGAGTTTATGGACTGATTCTGGATCAGTATAGAGGGGGTGAGCTGGAGGACGTTTCTAAAGGAAAGGACACAGGGAGAGTGTATGGGCTGATTCTGGATCAGTATTGGGGTTGAGCTAGAGGATGTTTCTAAAGGAAAGGACACAGGGACAGTTTATGGGCTGATTCTGGATCAGTGTAGAGGGGGTGAGCTGGAGGACGTTTCTAAAGGAAAGGACACAGGGAGAGTGTATGGGCTGATTCTGGATCAGTGTAGAGGGGGTGAGCTGGAGGACGTTTCTAAAGGAAAGGACACAGGGACAGTTTATGGGCTGAGAGGCCCATTCCTCTTCATGATGGATGGCAGCCAGAAAGCAGCACTCTGGATGTGTGTGTGTGTGTGTGTGTGTGTGAGAGAGAGAGAGCGAGTGTGTCTGAGAGAGAGGGAGATAGAGACAGAGTGAGTGAGTGTGTTTGTGTGTGTGCATGCAGGCATATGTGCATGTGTTTATTTCTGATTCTGAATGTGTATGTTTATACACGTATTTGTGTGTGTATCTGTTTCTGTGAGCTCATATAGTGTGTTTACTTCAGTTTCTGTGTGTGTGTGTGTTTGTGTGTGTATTTGTGTTCATGTTCATCTCATTGAGAATGTGTGAGCATGTGTGTGTGTATGAGTGAAAGTGCATGTGAGTGTGTCTGTTAGTACACGAGTGTGTCTGTCTGTCTGTCTGTCTGTCTGTCTCTGAGTGTATGTAATATTGAGTGTGCATGTCGTGTGTGTGCACGTGTGTGTGTGTGCATACGTGAACATTTTGATGCGTGGTATAGGGCAGGGCTGTGTGTGGCGTGCGGGATTTTATCCCCATTTTTATTTACGGGCCTCATTGTAACGAGTGTGTTCCCGGATCTCTGACTATTCTGGGGCCAAAACCATTAAGTGTGAAATATACCCCCATTTCCTAGCCCCCTCAGAAGCAGAGCGGGCATGCTGGGAAACGCTGTTTTTACATACATAATGAATGCATTATGGCTGCAGCGCTTTACGTAATCGTCCCGTTAAGCTCTAATTATTTATTTGCTCAGCAGAGAAGCCCCTTATTTGGGACAGCTTACGTAACTTGCGCTTTGAAAGCGTTTCTATTTATACACTTTTTGAAAAATTCGCTGAATGTATTCAGGTCAAGTGAATTCTTCTGCTCCCTGCCGGGGAAATTGATCCTCCGTGTTTCTCTCTGTTCAAAGTCTGGTTCTATTGAGACCTGTATTTCCAAAACAGAGAGGGCCCCCTGTGTCTCTTAAGTAGGGATGGTCTTCTCTGTCCCCTAAGCAGAGATACCCCCTGTGTCCCTAAAGCAGAGATACCCCCTGTGTCCCTAAAGCAGAGATACCCCCTGTGTCCCTAAAGCAGAGATACCCCCTGTGTCCCTAAAGCAGAGATACCCCCTGTGTCCCTAAAGTACAGAGGCCCCCTGTGTCCCTTAAGTAGGGAGGCTCCCCGTGTCCCTAAAGCAGAGATACCCCCTGTGTCCCTAAAGCAGAGATGCCCCCTGTGTCCCTAAAGCAGTGATGCCCCCTGTGTCCCTAAAGTAGGGATGGCCCTATGTTCCCCTGCTGTAGGCTCCAGGTCCTGTCTGTCATAATGACACTACCACCCACATACGCTGACCTCGAACGGTGGACTGACTGCTGATCACGCTCCTCTCTCCCCGACGCGGCTACAGACCGTCTCTAACCCCGCCCACACACTGTGCTCACCGCTCTACTGCGGCCATTTTGTTTCAAGCTCGGAGGGGACAGGACCCGTGCGGGCCTGGGGACGAGAGTACACCGGGGACTGTGCACACCAGCAAAATCACAACGTGTCCCGCAGACCAAATGAGCTGACTGCTCATTTTACGTCCATTCTCTGTGTACGGAGCTGTGTGCATCTCCCAGCTTTTTACTCCTCAGAACATCCTGCAGACTGCAAGCAGTTCCAGTCTGCTTGTACTGTACGTATGGCATATAGGTCTTTTTTCCACACAGCTTTTTGTTTTACATTGAGTCACATACAGATGCTGACTGGCGGTAGATGATGAAGAGGAATGGAAAAGTGAGGGAGGGAGAGAGAGAGAGAGAGAGAGAGAGAGAGAGAGAGAGAGGGGGGGGTGAGAGAAAGAGAGTGAAGGAGAGGAAGAAAGGTATATGTCCTTCCCAAGCTCACAGTTTGTTTGTCTCTTTCACCGCCTGAATCCATCAATCACAGTTAGCGAACTCCAGACCAGCAGGAGGGGAAAGCAGGGCAATCCCTCTCTTTCTCTCTCTCCCTCGCTCCTTCTCTTGTTCCCTCGCTCCTTCTCTCATTCTCTCATTCTCTCACTCCTTCTCTCGCTCCCTCGCTCCTTCTCTCGCTCCCTCGCTCCTTCTCTCATTCCCTCGCTCCTTCTCTCGTTCCCTCGCTCCTTCTCTCGCTCCCTCGCTCCTTCTCTCATTCCCTCGCTCCTTCTCTTGTTCCCTCGCTCCTTCTCTCGCTCCCTCGCTCCTTTTCTCTTTCTCTCATTCTCTTGCTCCTTCTCTCGTTCCCTCGCTCCTTCTCTCCTTCTCTCGCTCCCTCGCTCCTTCTCTCCTTCTCTCGCTCCCTCGCTCCTTCTCTCCTTCTCTCGCTCCCTCGCTCCTTCTCTCCTTCTCTCGCTCCCTCGCTCCTTCTCTCCTTCTCTCGCTCCCTCTCTCCTTCTCTCATTCCCTCGCTCCTTCTCTCCCCTATGTTTCAGCACAGAGGAGGTGCTGTCGCTCAGGCCTGTGTGAGTGAACGAGCAGCGGGGGGAGGGGGGGGGGGGGGGGGGGGGAACATTGGGGGCGGGGAGCTCGGGCGGAGAGCGTCCGCGGCGTACGTGCTAGTCGCGGTGCGCGCGGGTGCAGACGGCCGTCCGTGGCGCACAGTGATGACCCGCAGCGGCGGTTTCCTGCGAGCTCACAGGCTCGCGCTCAGACGCGTTCCCGATCGGACCCCGGGGACGGCGAACCGCGGAAAACCCGCCGGCGGGGCCCGGGGCCCGGGGCCCGGGGCCCATGGCGGACGCAGGAGTCTGAGGGGAACACGAGTTTCAGGGGAACACAAGAGTAAAAAATAGAGCACTACCTCCTCTGCTCTCGCTGTCCGCTGGTTTCACCTGGATCGGTCTGTTCATCTGTACAGGGAGAGAGAGAAAGAGGGAGGGAGAGGGAGAGGGAGAGGGAGAGGGAGAGGGGTAGGAAAGAGAAAGAGGGAGGGAGAGGGGTAGGAAAGAGAAAGAGGGAGGGAGAGGGGTAGGAAAGAGAAAGGAGAAAGAAGGTAAGGGTTAGTGAAATTCAAACATGATTTACTGGCATAACCACACTGCACACTATCATTTATATAAAATGTAAATCAGCGACCCACAGTATAACAACAACATCCACTATGAAATCAACACTTATTCGCCATTTCTTTAAAGGAGCTTGAATTAATGAACAGATTGATTAGTCTCTGGAAATGAACCTTGGCAGCGCTGGATTTATCACATTGAATCAAATGCATTTTTTTGTGTTTTTTTCCACGTTCTCTCTGGAAAGTGGCCATTGTGAAGCTTCGTGTGACTAACTGGTTGTAAATGGTGCTCTATGGAAATAAAGTCTGATTAATGGATCGATCGATTGAGAAACAGTTAAGGCTCGTGTTTGCTGCGAGCGGTTATGTATTTACGATGGAGAGACGTAGGTCGGTGTTGTTCTGCAGGTCGTCCCGACTCACTGTGATCATTAAAGACTCCGTGACTCTCATCACAAAGAGTAGGGGGTTCCCCCCGGTGTCCTGCCTAAATTCCCAACCTGGCTCTCTCAACCCGCCCCCTAATCATCCGCTGATTTAATTGGCTAAAACACCGTTCTCTCCCTCTCCACTTCAGCTGATGGGTGGTGAGCGTTCTGGCGCAAAATGGCTGCCGTGCATCACCCAGGTGGACACTACACATTGGTGGTGACTGAGGTGAGTTTCCCCCTCATCACTGTGAAGTGCTTTGAGTGTGAAAATGTGCTATATAAATGCAAGGGATTATTGTTATTTTTATTACGATTATTGATTATTATTGATGATGATGATGATGATGATTATTATTATGACAATTATGATTATTGATTATTATTATTATTATGACTATTGATTATTATTATTATAATTATTATTGTTAAAAGCAGCATGTCAAGATGTGCTATCCTGTAGCAGCCATGGTCAGGTGCGTGCGGATGGGGGGGGGGGGGGGGGTACAGAGAGAGAGAGGAGCGGAGAGAGGGAGGAGGGTAACATTGCGAAATCCCCAGCGGAGGGACACGGAGGGGTCGGCGAGGTCGAAGCAGAGGGGGGGCGTGGCCCGTCTCCGTCCCAGCCTGTTCCCACCCCCCCCCACCCCCCCCCCCCCCCACCCCTCCACCCCTGAGAACACCTCCACTCTCGCCCTCACCCCTCGGAAACCTTTTCTCACCCCTCCACTCTTTCTCACCCCTCCACTCTCGCCCCTGAGAAACCTTTCTCACCCCTCCACTCTCGCCCCTGAGAAACCTTTCTCGCCACTTCAATCGTTTCATTTCTCCGCCAGCAATCGTGGCGGGTTGCCCCCGCCGACCGCCGCTCAATAATACATGAGCGCCGTGGAGCGGCCGCTGCCAATCAATTTTTAATACCGCCAATCGCCCGCTGCGGCAGGGAGGGGCGGGGCCAGGGAGGGTGACGTGCCACAGAGGTGGGCACAGATGAACAGAGATGGAGGAAAGGAGTGAAAAAAGAGGAGGGAAAAGACAGGAGGAATGACAGGAAATGAGAGCGGTTGAGAATCAGTGCTTTAACCTTTAAGGTTGTGAGGTCACAAATACTCGATTAGAATGTTGTTGACTGAACATTCCGATGCTGATGTCACAATCGCCCCTGGTGACTGAGAGCAGTGGAGTTCTAGAACACTGACTTAGAATTTAGAAAAAAAAAACCTACTGAAAGGAGAGAGGGCAGGGGGGGGGGGGGGAGGGTGGTGGGAGGAGGGGGCGTCTCTGCGGATGGGGGTGCTTTGCCGACATAGCTCAGGACATAAGAACGGTTGTCTGGCAGTCGGAGGGTTGCCGGTTCGATCCCCGCCCTGGGCGTGTCGAAGTGTCCCTGAGCAAGACACCTAACCCCTAACTGCTCTGGTGAGTGCGAGGCATCAGTTGTAAAGCGCTTTGGATAAAAGCGCTATATAAATGCAGTCCATTTACCATTTGCCTTGCTGGGCGG
>CM045896.1:4325000-4342500 GCA_025169545.1 Anguilla japonica | reverse complement strand
GACATGTACTGAAGAGTTCCAATAGTGAATTATGCAGGTAAAAGATTTTTCCGTTTTTGCTTTTCTCACACACACTGACTCATATACACACACACACACTTTCATACACACACACACACACACACACTCTATCTCTCTCTCTCTTTCACACACACACACACACACACACACACACTCAGAAAAACCTGAGCTGTAGGCCCAGCTTCAAAGCTAAAGCTCTCCTGTGGAGAGGGCCGTGGTCCACAGAGAGACTGGTCAGTCCTGCAGACCCTGATGCACTGAGAGTGCTTTTAAATGCAGAGATTTCTGCCTCTTTCAAGAGTATTACCACAGATTTAACTCAACCCGTAATAATCTCTCACCAAGATGTACTGAGGGCTGAATAATTTAACTCAACCCCTAATAATCCCTCACCAGTGTGCACTCCACTGCTGTACTGAGGGCTGAATGATTTAACTCAACCCCTAATAATCCCTCACCAGTGTGTACTCCACAGCTGTACTGAGGGCTGAATAATTTAACTCAACCCCTAATAATCCCTCACCAGTGTGTACTCCACAGCTGTACTGAGGGTTGAATGATTTAACTCAACCCGCAATAATCCCTCAGGACTTCCTATTTAACTCGTCCACGTTTAGGAACCGAACGAGGCTGATGTTTCAGATTTACCTGCAGAATCAATCAGCGCGTTGAAATTTCTCATTTCTCCGCGAGCCCAGCTCTGGAGCCTCCGCAGGGTTCAATTCCGTGATTGAAAGCGTCGCCGAATTATCCGCCATTTGGCTCCGGACCCTAATGGCGCGGACGCAAATCGCGGGATTTTACAGGCGGGACGCCCTTATTGGAGCAACTCAGAAAAGCGTGTTTGACAAGCTCTTAGCTGACGCGGGAGCCGCAGAGCCATTATGAGCTGACATCACAATGTTCGTACAGACGCTTTTTAACAATATCAAAGGCCGGAAGCGTGACTATCCATGACTCGGGTTTTCAACAGGGGGGGTCCTTAAAGGTACTGTGGGGGGGGGGGGGGTCCCTGATCAGCTGGCGTGTGAACAGACTAGAATACCTCCCCCCCCCCCCCCCCCCCCCTCCCAAACTGGCCTGCAATCGCAATCCCCTGTGCCCCCCCCCCCAGCCCCCCGTGATTGCAGTCTCTCCTTTGAGCCTGGGTGGGGGGTCCCTGTTGAAAAGCCCAGACGCATAATACAGGAAGCAACGTCTGGGAAGCTTTTCTCTGATCAGAACCTGGCTCTTTGAAATACGCCGCGTGAATCTGAAACACTGCAACGCTTTTGATGCTGGTGTAAAATCTGAAAACAGATCCGTGAGAATTTTCAACAAAGTATCGTACAGCTCTTGTCAGAAAGTCATTCAGAATAAGGATTCTGTTCTGAGTATTGGTGAGGATAGAAGTTTCTTATAAAACTGCAGATATCTGCAGCAATCTGCAGTTATTTTTATCTCTAATTGCAAATTGCAACTTGACGAGGAATAAAACACTTGAGACTTCACATTGAATTGAAGATGAATGACTAGTGACTTCACTTTGACTTGAAAGATGGGTGACTTGTGATTTGACTTGGAGTTGGACACAGGTGATGCTTCAGACTTATTTTAAACATTTTCACAACCAGTGGGATGTTGAGTCCTGGCTGTTCACCGTTTTTAAAAAAGGCACCTAATTTTATTCACACCAAAAAGAGTTAAAGTCAGATGAAGCGCTCTGCCACGTAAGCGAGCATGTGATCACCTGAAAGCTCTGATGTAAGAGTGGGTATGATGGGTAATGGAGTTTCCTACCCAGTGTTCTGAAGGAAAGCTGTGTGACTGCACACAAAGTTAATGAGGCCACCTCCCTCTTATCACAGATTAGCATTTCTGTTAGCCTAGCCACGCCGGTCTCTGCTCAGACTGCATGGAGCCCCAGTACGTACATCAATCGTAGGTCGGTGGAAAAACACAAATACAGGGCTCATGGGCGGAGTTTGACGTGTTTTAGTGGGCCTGCAATGTGCGATACGTCTTCATTTGGAGCAGTTTTGTGTACACGGGGTACACTAATACATACAAACTATGTTGCCGTGGGTAACTATGTTACATTGAATGAAAAAAGTATCAAGTAGGTCAGAGCTCTCTCTCTCTCTCTCTCTCTCTCTCTCTCTGCTTTTCATAGGTAGTCCTACTGCACTCTTTCAGGTAAGAAGAGAGGTTTGTTCACTCACTAATATCTGCCTATCACTAAGCAAACAATATCTTAACGTGACATAAATTACTAGTTTATCTATTAGTTTAATCTGTCCTCATCTAACATGGCCTGTTATATATTCAGAATTAATTCATTTTAGATTGATGTCTGTGTGTGTGTGCGTGTGTGTGTTTATAACTGCATGTGTGTGTAACCGTGTGTGTGCGTGTGTGTGTTTATAACTGCATGTGTGTGTAGCCGTGTGTGTGTGTGTGTGTGTGTGTGTGTGTGTATGCACGTGTGTGTAAGGTTTTGAATCTCACTATTGATTTCTGTCCAATCTGAAGGCAGCACACACCCTGCAACCTAAACTCTGTTCAGTCGGTTGGACACTTTGCCGTGTTCTGTAAACAAACAGGGACCGGGTTTCACTGCTGTTTCAGCCGACGCGAACGGCTCTGTCTCACAGAGCAGTCCACCGTGAAGGGGTGCGTGAACATGTTTAATTTCGACCCCCTGTTTTAGCTGAAGCAACCTGGTCCCTCACAGAGCAGTCCACCGTGAAGGGGTGCGTGAATATGTTTAATTTCAACCCCCTGTTTTAGCTGAAGCAACCTGGTCCCTCACAGAGCAGTCCACCGTGAAGGGGCGCGTGAATATGTTTAATTTCGACCCCCTGTTTTAGCTGAAGCAACCTGGTCTCGCACAGAGCAGTCCACCGTGAAGGGGCGCGTGAATATGTTTAATTTCGACCCCCTGTTTTAGCCGAAGCAACCTGGTCCCTCACAGAGCAGTCCGCCGTGAAGGGGCGCGTGAATATGTTTAATTTCGACCCCCTGTTTTAGCCGAAGCAACCTGGTCCCTCACAGAGCAGTCCGCCGTGAAGGGGCGCGTGAATATGTTTAATTTCGACCCCCTGTTTTAGCCGAAGCAACCTGGTCCCTCACAGAGCAGTCCGCCGTGAAGGGGTGCGTGAATATGTTTAATTTCGACCCCCTGTTTCAGCCGAAGCAGACGGGTCTCTCTCACAGAGCAGTCCACCGTGAAGGGGTGCGTGAATATGTTTAATTTCGACCCCCTGTTTTAGCCGAAGCAGACGGGTCTCTCTCACAGAGCAGTCCACCGTGAAGGGGTGCGTGAATATGTTTAATTTCGACCCCCTGTTTCAGCCGAAGCAAACTGGTCCCTCACAGAGCAGTCCACCGTGAAGGGGCGCGTGAATATGTTTAATTTCGCGCAGGAATGACGCTAACGCTAACGCTTCATTTTCTCTGTCCGAATCAATCCAGTCCCAGGTTTCCCCGGTAATGGGGTCAGAGAGAGATATGAACCGTAACCGACAGGAGGTCTGTGCCGCAGCAGAACGGCATCGCAGCGCATGAAATGCCTTCCTGCAGAAAATATAAATACACATCACACTGAGCGGCACTGCCTGCAAAATCTGAAATTCAAAATGCAGGGAATACAGATCCGCCACTGTGAAGGTGCGGGAAATTAATTAACATCCAAGGAATAGAATGAATGTACAGTACTGGATAAAAAGCTTACATGCACACACACACACACACTCACACAGTTACACACACATAGACACACACAGTTAGACACACACACACACACGTACAGTTAAACGCACACACATACACACACATACAGTTATACACACACATGCACACACACACAAAGTTATGTGCACACACACTCACTCAGTTACACATACACATACATAGTTACACACACAAACACACACACATACAGTTACACACACATGCGCTCTCAAACTCGCACAGAGAGATTAAATTGGAGTCGTGCCAGCAGCAGCAGCAGCAGCAGTAGTTGCTGTATGTTTACACACACACAGTGTATTTCCACATGCGGGACTGTGCGATATTCCAGGCCTGACTCTCATCGCACATTAATCTGGCGCCCCCTACCTCGCATACGACACATGGCACGGCGCTAGTGTGTATTACTGAGTCCTGTATGAGGCATACCGGCGTTCATTTCCGCTGCGTCACGTCTCTATGAATTATTCATAATAACCTTTTGTGCCAGAACTGTGGACAGAAGGATGTCATGTGACACGCGTTGAGCCACGTTGGAGAGCAGCATTGCACAGCGTGTTGTACGGTTCTCCATAAAACACGTTGTTACGTCCCCAGCCTCTGCTTGCCTGGGTAGTGCAGGTGGAGGTAATACCTAATTGCTTAATTGCTTGATTGATTGCCTCCGCCTGCCTGTGGCCCAATATAAGCCCTGCAGTATGAGGCTGGGGGAGATTCTTCTTTGGGGTTTCTTTTGTGTTGTGTGGTAGGTTTTTGTGAAGACTCTTTTATTTTGTGAACTTTGTGAGTTTTAGTTTGTTTTAGTTTGTGTTTTAGATTAATGAATGTCTGAGTTTGTGTTTTTAGATCAGTTTCTGTCTTGTTTTTGGTGCACTTGCACTTTGTTTGTTGCGGCCCTTCGAGCCAGCCGTAGCACACGCCGTGTGTTATTCGTGCGCGCGTAGCATCATGCTAAGGAAGTGTTACACGTGCCTCATAAAACCGCTGTTACTGTAATGCCGTTCACGCTGGGTCTTGCGTTGCAAACCTCCGTAGTGTCTTCGTAAGCGTTCAGAAACGCGCACGCTGTCACAGAGCACCGTGGGACAGGCGATTGAGCTCTTCCCGTGAAGCCGGCGGCGGCTCGTGTGAATTAAGGCGTTAGCGCGCGGGCTAGCGCTGTCCGCGCGCTAATGCGCTACGGGAGCTAGCGTCTCCGTTCGCTTCCCCGGTCAGAGGCTGTGAGTCTGAGTGACCAGTGAGGGGGGCAGGCCTAAACTGGGACAGGCCTAAACCTGCTGAACCAGGCCGGGGGAGAGGGGGGGGGGGGGGGGGTGAGTGACCAGTAAGAGGGACTTCTGCGGTCCTGGGACAGGTCTAAACCTGCTGAACCAGACCAGCTCTGATTTACGGCAGCAGTCCACTGTGCCCGGGGGGTGGGGGGGGGGGGGGGGGGGGGGGGGGGGGGGGTCAGATCCGGGAGCTCGCTGCCACTCAGGCGGGCCCCAGCCGTGTCCTCCGCGATACGGGTGACTTAACCGTGCGCGCTCGAGCGTGCACGTGCGAGCGTGCACATGCTTCCGTTATTCCGCGTGTGCTGTGCAGTACACACAGGAAGACACGCAGTGGAGAACACAAGCTCCTCTACACACAAACTCCTCTACACACACACTCCTCTACTCACACACTCCTCTACTCACACACTCCTCTACACACAAACTCCTCTACTCACACACTCCTCTACTCACACACTCCTCTACACACAAACTCCTCTACACACAAACTCCTCTACACACAAACTCCTCTACACACAAGCTCCTCTACACACAAGCTCCTCTACACACAAACTCCTCTACACACAAGCTCCTCTACACACAAACTCCTCTACACACAAACTCCTCTACACACAAACTCCTCTACACACAAGCTCCTCTACACACAAACTCCTCTACACACAAACTCCTCTACACACAAGCTCCTCTACACACAAACTCCTCTACACACACACTCCTCTACTCACAAACTCCTCTACTCACACACTCCTCTACTCACACACTCCTCTACACACAAACTCCTCTACACACACACTCCTCTACTCACAAACTCCTCTACTCACACACTCCTCTACTCACAAACTCCTCTACTCACACACTCCTCTACTCACACACTCCTCTACTCACAAACTCCTCTACACACAAACTCCTCTACACACAAGCTCCTCTACACACAAACTCCTCTAAATCAGGCTTTATAACTGCAGTGATACAGCAGAGGTTGAGCGGCTGTCCTTTTAGAGAGGATGCATTTCCATGCGTACGTCAGTGTCGAGTGGATTTTATTCTGTAATCTGTTATTGTGGCAGCACGACATGCAATTTGTAATCTGATTTATTATTTCAGCATATGCCGTAAAGCTGAGGTTAAATTGCGTGCTGAATACATCCATGGATAATTGCAAATGAGACGACGAACCAAACAAAGGGTTTCTTATGAAGCAGGGGAGAAACAAGAGAGAAAAGAATCATAAAGAGTGCAAGAAGAGTTACAGAGAAAAAGAGATCGAGAGGGAGAGGAGGATGAAGAGGGACAGAATGTTCTAGGCGCTGGGTAGTCTTCCCCACGCGCTCTCCTCTCTGTGAAGATTATACAGTGAGAGCAGATCATAAATCCCGTTTTCTCACAGAAGCGGGCATAAATCAAACCCCAGCTCCACAGACCCATCAGCACTCCGCTTTTACTTATCTAATGAATAAAAAATGAAAATAAGTTCAAAAGCTAAAACTGGGAGCTGGGAGGAATTCCTCTCTCTCACTCTTTCTCTCTAACTCTCTATCTCTGTACCTCTCACTCACTCACTCTCTCTCTCTCTCTCTCTGTCTCTCTCTCTCTCTCTCTCTCTCTCGCTCTCTCTCTCGCTTTTCCCTTTGCCGTAGAAGCTGTGAGTGTGTGGGTAATTGGTTTGAGGTTATTTATAAGATTTTTTAGATTTCCTCGTGTCTTTCTTACACTTACTCTCTGTGTTCCCTCGCTTCCTTCTCCCCCCCTCCTTTTTAAAGTTGTATTGTCAGTGGCCAGGCTGTGGGCGGGCAGTGGCCTGTCTGTCAATCGCTTGGGACCGCCCCTCCTGTTGCCCCTTTAAGAGGCAGAGAGAGCGGGCCCCGCCCGTGATGGGGAGATAGGCAGAGGCTCGGGGAGCAGACTGGGGGGGGGGATTAAGATGGGAGGGGCGGGCGCCGTGGTGGTGATGCCCCCCCCCCCCCACCTCAGGAGGAAACTCACGGTCCTGATGTCTCCTGTGCAGAAGAGCAGACAGGACCCAGCCACACTGATAATGTGTGCTGGAAAAACTAGGGGCACTTTGGACAGGAGAGAGGAACGCACACACAAGCACACACACATGCTCTAATACACACATGCACACACACACACACACACACACACTCAAATACACACACACATATACACTCTAATACACCTGCGCACACACACACACATGCTCTAATACACACATGCACACACACACACACACACTCAAATACACACACACATATACACTCTAATACACCTGCACACACACACACACACACACACACACACACACACACGCTCTAATACACACACACACACACACACACACACACACGCTCTAATACACACCAGCGTGCGCATACACACAGACAGACAGACAGAGACAGAGAGAGAGAGACTCCAGGCTGGCAGAAGAGCTGTTCTTGCCACAGCGAGACCACACTGGACTGTGGCGGGGGGGAGGGAGGGGGGTCGGGGGGAACGAAAGCGTCACCCTCTCTCTCCCTGACACAGAGAATGAGTCTGCAGAATCATGCTCTCTCCCCAAACCGCTTCGGGTGACCACCCCCCCCCCCAAAAAAAAAACCTGAAATTGCTTTCCCTGAGCGAGGCGAGAAAATGAATGTGTGAGAGAGAGAGAGAGAAAAAGGAGAAGGAGAGAGTGGTGAAAAAAACGAGTGGAAGCCATGTGCTGGCTCGATGGAGGGAGGAGGAGGAGGAGGAGGAGGAGGAGGGTATAGCCGCCACGCTGGGCCATGCTAGGCCGCGTTTGCCCGCGAAATCCCACCACTGCGCCCCAGCTCCTGTGGTTCCGACCCAAACCCCCCCATGTACCCCCCCTCCCCACCCCCGCCCAGGACAGGACTGAACCCTTCAGCGCTGTCAGGTCTGTTCTGGGAAGCTCTGTGGTGTTTTTATTTTTAACGGAGAATTGTTAACTACCTCCCGGAACACGGCGCTGAACCAACACCGCTCTCGTCCGCATGTCCGCCTGCCCCCCGCCCCCCCACCCCCACCCCACCCCCCCATCACCCCGATCACACCATCGACCGTCATCGAAAGTGGGTGGGTGGGGTGTGTGTGTGTGTGAATGGGGTAGGGGAAGAGGTGCAAATGTTGCCAAGTTTCATAGCTGGATTTTTTATAGAGAACTTCAGCCTGAAATGCTCTGAAATCCAGCTCTGCTGGGAGAAGTTCACACCCACAGCCACTCTGAGAGTGACTGAGGCGGAGACATGGACACTAACAGAGAACATAATCAGAGAGAGACAGAGAGACATGGACACTAACAGAGAACATAATCAGAGAGAGACAGAGAAACATGGACAGATGGAGAGAGAGACTCGGCCTTGACCTGGACACATCCAGCCTTGTACCAACCGATCAAACAACCTCTGCTCAGGCAAAGTTATTGCTAATGTGCACTTGCATTTGTACACACTCGGACACACGTGCACGTATGCACCTGCCCTCCCGGCCACACACACACATAAAAAACTTTTTACAAACTCTTCCTCTGAATCAGTTTCTCTCAGAAGCAAAAAGCCACCGAAGGCAGTTACTCAGGCCTGCAGTATCCGCTAACCGCTACCCTCCTGTCTGCTTCTCAAAGCATCGTCCCACCGTCTGTATCCTGCTCTGCACCCAGCTGGTTTACTGCACCCCCCCCCACACACACACACACACAAACACACACAGACACACACACACACACACACACACATACTCACACGCACACACACACACACACACACACACAGACTCTCACACACACTCACACTCACACACACTCACACACACACACACACTCACACACTCACACACTCACACACACTCACACACACCCCCCCAGCAAACTGGAACCGCCCGGAGTCTCCAGCATTCTAAGGCCCCGGTCTCCAGGGGGACAGAGAGGGAGAATCTGGGCTGAGAGAACGTCCTGCCCTTTGGGCTAATAAAACCACGTCCTTCCCCAAACCGGGTAATTCCAGCACGCCTCCTCCTCCTCCTCCTCCTCCTCCTCCGCCCCCTCCTCCTTAATTTTCTCCCTTTAATTTGCGGATGCCCCGCTCTGACACGGAGAGGGCGGCCAAGCTGCGGAGTGGGGTTTGTTGTGCGTGTTTTTACAGCCTGGAGGGTGAATTTCATTTCCATTTTTAATAGTGCAAAAAAAAGAAAAAAAAGAAAAAAAAGAAACCTGCTTTAAAAGCACAGTAAAGATCTCCTGTGCAAACAACTTTTTTAACACTGCAAAAAAAAACGGAAAAAAAAAACACATAGCTTGTGTCGTGCTGTCGCTTTGGAAACGCAAAAGGAAAAATCCATCAGTCCCCGCTGCGATTTGATTATTGTCAGATTTTCTTGCTCTGTGACACAGTGGTCTGCTTTATTGTAATGCATGCCCCACAGATGACATGTATCCCTTTTATGTGTTATTTTCTGGATTAGTGTAGGTTGTCTCAGGCATATGGTCCCGCCTCTTCTTTCCATTATAACACAAACACGCACTGCTGTCCTTAACACAGTAAATGCACATCGGCTTTAAAGACTCACTTAACATCTGCTCTGCAGTCAACAGGAAACAGGCCGCCGTTTATAATTCACTGACACGCTTTCTGGGACCCGTGTTCTTAAGAGTGATGCGAAGCATTCCTCAGCTAGCGCGCTAAAGCTGCAAGCCACTGCGAACGGTGTGAGAGAGAGAGGAATCGATGCTGCTTCTGAGCCTCGAAAGATGGCCGCCTGTGGCATCAACATCAGAGGGTGCCCCCGGGTCTGGGCAGTCTAGTGTAAATACGGAGGTGGGTTTTGAAGCTCGTGCCCTTGGGGCGTGTTGGGTAGCTCTTTGTATTTAGCCACTCTGCTTCCTCACACAGCTGAGGAGGCAGAAAACACACAGGCCTGAGAACGGAACACACAGCGCTGAAGGCTCTGAAGAGTTTGAATTAAAGGTGCGGCCTTTTAAAACAGGTATAAAAAAAAAAGGTGTGCAGTTGTGAGCAGAGTTGATAATGAACTCTTTTGAAGAGTAGGCTGTTTTTTTTTCTCTCAAAATTCTAAGCCAGTGTTCTAAAACTCCACTGCATTAAGTTACCAGTAGTGTTTGTTACATCAGCATTAGAATGTTCAGCTAAGAACATTCTAAGCACGTATTTGTGATCTCACACCTTAAAAGTCTGCATTAGCACACACAATAAAACGTCTGGTGTTAATTCCACTTTACATTTTGTTTCGGAAGATGCATCAAAATGAAATTTTTTGGCCTCAACGCCAGGGAGACTGTACTGTATCGTTAAGAATACCGAGTAGGCATGAGAACCTGCCGCTTCGATGCATCTGCGACTATGCTGAAGTCACTATAGAGCGTTAGGCAGAAGAGAGGATGTTCTGTCCCTGGTCTCTATGGTTGCCTGGTGACTGGCCGCCATAGAAACTCCTGTTGGAGTTCCGTGGGCGTGGCCTTAGAGACCCCAGTGTGGCAGAATGATAGGCCAGAATGAACTGTCCCACCACTGGGTGTTTTTTTTCTTTTTTCTTCCCTCTAATGACTCCCAAAATCTGAAAGCGTGTATAGCTGGTCGTCCCGCCTGGGGGCACGTGAGTGCACTGACCCGGTAACAGCCCGAAATACTGACAGTCCCCCTGGTGAGGAGGGACGGTGCTTTGCCAAGTTAAAAATAGTGAGACACAGCACTTTGGTCACTTTAGAACGAGCAAGTCCGTCAGGGGTGTGGGGGTGGGGGTGGGGGGGATGTTGGCAGCTGGCAGCTAACCAACAGAGGGGGGGGGAGTGAGAGAGAGGAAGAGAGGACAGAGTGAGAGAGGGAAAGAGAGAGTGTGAGAGCGAGAGAGGAAGACAGAGGGAAATAGCGAAGAGAGAGTGAGGAGAGATAGAGACTAATAAATAAAAATTAAAACATGGAGAGAATAGAAGCGTTCCATCTGTGGAACTGAAGATGGTTCAGTGTACACACACAAAAAAACTGAGCACATTTCATTAAACCAAGATCTAGATAAATGGGTTTTTTGGACTTTCTTTGGAGAACAAAACAAATAGGTTCTGGTTCTGATTCAAATTTCTGCTCATTAATAAGACTTTGGCTTCCCTAACTGGGATGGTTCTCACCTCCGAGAGTGCTTCTTTTGTTTACGACACAAAGGATACAAAGGAATCAGAACTCATACCTTTCACTGCAAATAATGAGGCCAACCATTTTCCATGAAACACAAAACATTAAAAACAAAACATTGGAAGAAGAGGTGATATACATATAGGATGATAAAGATATGAGAAAAAGAAAAGACATCTCATGCGCACGCACACACACTCACACACACACCTACACACACACACACACACACACACACACACAGACAGGCTCACACATGTACACACAGGCTCGTACATGCTCACACACACGTGTATACACACAAAATCAAAAAAAATAAAAAACTGTAAACTGCATGGAGCACCTCTAGCAGTAAAGGACAGAAGTTAAATAACACACCCGCACACAATACGCTCAAGGCTGCACCTTATTTGTCACGCCATCAATATCAGCCCCAGTCTTTCTGTTTCTCTTCGTTTTTTATCTGAAGAACAGGCCTGTCGACTGCTGCTAGGGTTCCACGCTCAGAGATGGCAGGAAGTGACACGGGCAGCGCCGTGGAATCCTTTCACACACGCACACACACGCACACACACACACGCTACACACACACACGCACACACACGCACACACACGCACACACACACACACACACACACACTCACACACACGCGCGCACACACACACACACGCACACACACTCACACACACACACGGCGTCTGGCAGGAACACACTCTCATCTCTCAGCAAGTTCCTCTTTTCCACACAAAAGATGTTTCTGACGGTGGATGCTCTTCAAGGGCAGCAGGCCGGATTGCTGATAGGACACATCCTCATGACATAATGCCCATCTCATCTGAATAATAAAAATACACCCACACAGACTGCCTGCACATCGCAGACCTTGTTTTCAGAGGCTATTTACCTCAGTTGCTATTTTTTTTAATAGGTTTCTGGCCTGGTCCTATTCCCCTGTAAAACATTTTTTGTAGTTTCTCAGTGAAAAAAAAAATTCTGTAAAATAGAATTTATCTGAATGTAAACCCTACCTTGCTTTTACAGATGTCTAAAAGATAAAAAAACGAAGAAAAAGTTTTTTTTTGAAAACTTCTCTTTTTTTGGCACTTTTCTTCACTGCACTTGTTGTTATAATTACTCCTTAAAATAGGACTGCTTAAAAAGCAGTTTTTCGGGGTGTAACCGTGCTTTATTTAACGTGCCTAAACACGACGTCTTACTCTAACCAGAAGTGTAGTTTAAATCGCTTTCAATAATTAAGGGGCTGAGGCACCAGAGCGCAGGGCGACGGCCATTAACGAGAGAGAGAGGGAGAGAGAGAGGGAGGGAGGGAGAGAGAGAGAGAGAGAGAGAGGAGAGAGAGGAGAGAGATAGGAGAAGAGGGAGAGGGGGAGAGAGAGAGAGAGGGAAGAGAGAGGGGAGAGAGGATAGAGGGGGACGGGAGAGAGGAGGGGGGTAGAGAGAGAGAGGAGGGGAGTGAGAGAGAGGGAGAGTGGAGAGGGGAGAGAGGAGGGGGAGAGAGAGAGAGACGTTCTGAGAGGAGAGAGCGGAACCGGGAGAGAGGGAGGAGAGGGAGAGGGAGAGGGAGCGAGAGGGAGAGAGGGAGAGAGAGGGAGGGGATGAGAGAGAGAGAGAGAGAGAGAGAGGAGAGGGAGGAGGGGGAGAGAGAGAGAGAGGGAGGGAGAGAGGGAGGGAGAGGGACGGAGAGAGAGGGAGGGAGAGAAGGAGGGAGGAGAGGAGAGGAGAGGAGGGGAGAGCAGGAGAGAGAGGGAGAGGGCGCGAGAGATACAGGGGAGAGAGGGAGAGGGAGAGGAGAGAGAGGGAGAGGGAGAGAGGAGAGAGAGGGGAGGAGGGAGAGAGGGAGAGAGGGTCGAGATGGGAGCAGTGAGAGGGAGGGAGATCCGGGCAGCGGGAGAGAGAGGGGAGAGGCGAGAGCCCAGGAGCTGAGAGTGAGTGAGAGAGAGAGAGAGAGAGAGAGGGAGAGAGGAGCAGGAAGGGAGGGAGAGTGAGGTGAGTGAGTGAGAGAGAGAGAGAGGAGAGAGGGGAGAGAGGGAGAGGAGAGGGAGAGGGAGGGAGGAGAGAGGGGAGGGAGAGAGGGAGGGAGAGGGAGAGGGAGAGACAGGGGGAGAGAGGGAGAGAGAGGGAGGGAGAGAGAGAGGGAGGGGGGAGGGAGAGGGAGATGGATAGAGAGAGAGGGAGGGAGGGATAGATAGAGAGGGAGAGGGAGAGAAGGCCGAGGCTCAGAGCTTTAAAAAGGAGCGCAGCTCTTAAAGAGACAGTACCCCGCTGAGAGAGAGAGCCTCGTTCCATGGCTACAGCACAGAGCTAAAGCTGAGGCGTGGGGCCTCAACAAATCAGCCTTTGTGTTCTTGTATTTTATTTATTACTGAAACAAAAAAAGAAGAAAAAAAGAGACGACTTCAAATCCTGACAGAATAAGAGCTTTGTTAAAAAAACAAAGCAAAATAAAAAACTTAAATACCAAGGCCAAGCGAGGCGGGGCAGGCCTGTCATTATTCATCAGAATAAATACTCAGCGGACGCGAGCGCAGTGGGTGGGTTTAAATGGGCGGAGAGCGCCCACTTTCAACTTTCAGAAGAACAACCGCGCACCGGAGTCATTAAGGAAATGGAGGTTGTCGGAGGGGAAGGGATGGATGTGAAGGACAGAGTTTCTTCCCCTTGGTGTTTCTGGCTGGGGTTCGCGTCTGGTTGTCCCTGCCTCCCCGGAAACTCTGGGCTCCATTTAATCAGTTCTGCTCCGATACGGCTGAAGAGAAAAGCTAAAATGCTTCAATATGGAGGATGCAACCGCAGTGTGATTTGATTAATAATCCTCGTACTCAGACGTAATCAGTTCATCGCCAAAAATGGAACCGATAAACAACTGTTGTTAAAACGTTTAAATGCCAAAGGACAACAGTGCTAGTTGGTCAACCAGACTTCTTTAGGACCCATAAGATCTTCCATACTCAATACTCACACACCTGACATCGCTCGGCGATTATCGTGCATGTAAAACTCTTATAGTTGTTGCAATTAGACGCACTTCAGAGGAACAAGGACAGCGCGCTAACCTGCGCGGTCAGGCCTCAGACGTGTCCCGCCCCTCAAATGCATGTTAAATGTTAACTGCCCTTAAAAAACGGGTCCAGTAAAATGCGTTCTGTCAGCATGATGCTTCTTTGTGGCCTGCCGCAGTTATTGGGCTGGAGCTGAGAGGTGCAGTTCATGTGCAGCATGCAGCATGCAGTTAATGCACTGGAGCTGAGAGGTGCAGTTCATGTGCAGCATGCAGCATGCAGTTAATGCACTGGAGCTGAGAGGTGCAGTTAATGCGTTGGAGCTGAGAGGTGCAGTTCATGTGCAGCATGCAGGACTGACTTGCAGCAGCTCCAGGGTCCAGAGGGGCAAGCCGGGGCTGACCCTGTCCAGCCGGGGCCTACCCTTCTTGGACTTGCTTGCAGAAGTCCATGGGGCCCCTGACCACTCAGAGAACCAGCTTTACGGGGAAGTGCTGCTTTAAAAGCCCTCCATTAGAGACCATCTTTGTCTTTGCCAACAACTATAAGAGTTTTACATTCACACAAAAAACAACTTAGCAGCTTTAAATTTTATTATTTAGACTGCACTTTTCTTGCATATGCATTTACTCCACTCTTTTCTTGCACTCTAAAGTGTAATTTTAAAACAAAGTCAAACTAAGACAATATAAATATATTCATAGTCGAAACTAAGTACAGTGCACCAGTGTCTGTGTTGTTAATACCCGGTACCTAATGCAGTAGGCCCAGTAAGCACCCAAAGAAATTACGGGCGTAATTAGAATGTATGGTACAGCATTCACTGGAGCTAGCTTGCCTAGCGGTACCCTCCCCTGTAGTAACAATCACAGAGAGATTAGGGCCACAGTGCATAGTGGGGACAAGAACTCAAATATAAGAACCGCTGTTGACTGACTCCAGTTCGTCTGTACGACACCCTAAGCGCACCTAACATAGTTCACATGACTGCACCGCACAGAATTACACCGGAGGAACCGCTTCGGAAGTCTACGCCTACGGGGGCACCGTGCCTAATTTGAAGCGGGCCGAACTTCGCGTTTGTTGAAAGTCGCCGAGGCGATTAAAAGAACGCTTCGGATGTGTCGTCAGAAAATCTCGGGCGTAATGAGAAGAGCGATAAGCCCTTTTTTACGCCACTGCTCTCGATAATTTTCCCGCCGCTGACACCGTCGTCGTCGTCGCCGCGTCTGGTGATCAGCTGCTCATATCGGCTTGCGCATTTGCGTGAAGTTATCAGGAAGTCAGGTAACTGTAGATAAGCCTTTCAACAGCAAGAGGGAGGACACAGCAGAGCGAGCGAGAAGCACAGAGCCACAGGGTACTCTAGAAGCACAGAGCCAGGATATGCTACAGAGCCACAGGATACACCAGAAGCACAGAGCCACAGGGTACTCTAGAAGCACAGAGCCACAGGATACTCCAGAAGCACAGAGCCACAGGATATGCTAGTAGCACAGAGCCACAGGATACTCCAGAAGCACAGAGCCACAGGATATGCTAGTAGCACAGAGCCACAGGATACTCCAGAAGCACAGAGCCACAGGATATGCTAGTAGCACAGAGCCACAGGATACTCCAGAAGCACAGAGCCACAGGATATGCTAGTAGCACAGAGCCAGGATGTCGTAAAAGTTCTGCATGCATCCCTCATTCCTTGTTTAAGACTCTCACCCTTGCAGCTCAGCCCATAAAAGCCTGCTCATGTTATTCTTTCAAAGCGAAAATATTGGTGAGAGATATAAACGATGATTCACACGTTCTGGTCGAGAGAATACCAAACACAGTAGGCCTACTTTTAGAATTTTTCGATGGAACCGTAGGGCAGATCGTTAAAATCTGTTATGTGAAAGTGAACTTTCCACAGAGTTAATTCACCCGTGAGGACTGCAAACTGTGCGAGTGAATTTCATATCTCCCTGTATCGATCTAATAATAATCCGTTTTTAAAAAAATGACAATTTCACAATTTCAAAAACAGCACCGTGGTTAAGCCGTTGTTTAAGATTTTCCACCCTCAGGATTAATTTCACACATTTACCTTGTTGCTCATCACTGGAGGGACAAACAGTATTTCTCTCTTTACTTAACATGGGTCCCTCTTCAAAATGTTTTCCCCTTAAATTAGAACCAATAAGAGCCTCCACAACCATCCCTGCCACCATCAAAAACCCAATCACAAGTTAGTTTCAGGGCGTTCCCCTGTCCCTCAGTGTACACATACACACACACACACACACACACTCACTCACTCACACAGACACATAGGACAGAAATTCCTTTTCCACAAAGGGAGGGAGGAGAAAAGCATTGAGGATCAGGGGAATAGAATCACTCCCATTGAAAGCGTGCCACTGTGTCTCTTTAGGATCAGGGGAACACAATCTCACACACAGAAAACGTCTCTCATCTCTCTCTAGGATCAGGGGAATAGAATTGCAAACACACAGTAATCATCCCAATGTGACTCTCTTGAAGGATCAGGGGAACAGAAGCTCACACACAGGAACCCTCCAGCTGTGGCTCTCTTTAGGATCAGGGGAATAAAATCTCGCACACAGGAAACGTCCCATTGTGGCTCTCTATAGGATCAGGGGAACAGAATCTCACACACAAAGTGTCCCGCCACGGCTCTCTGGCGAATCCTGGACGGATTCGGCAGGGTCCCCGGCGTCCCAGGATGCCACTTTTACACAATGGAAGGAAAAAAAATCGATGACTTAATGATCCAAAAACCGGTAATAGAAAAAAAAAAGAAGAAAAAAAAAGGAACAGTCTGAAATAATAAAATGTCTCTTGGCCATGCGACTCTGCGCCGCGTGTGTTGGTTCAGTCTGTCTCTGAGGCGCAAAAACATATTGATTTATTGACCAGCTATTTCACCCTCATCTCTTTCTGTTTCTCCACACCCCCCACCGCTCCCTTCCTTTCTTTCCTTTTCTTTTTTATCCGTCCTCTGCACTGCTGAGAGATAAGGACGGCCTGCGCTCCGGTTCCCGTAGAAACAAGGAGGCGATTTATGGGATGTTAGCGAAGGGGGGGGGGGGGGGGGGGGGGGGGCTGTGCGGGGAACCGGGCCTTCTGGGGCTTAAATAATTTAGATTTATTAACTTGGGTCACGACCAAATCAAAACTCTCACCCTCTCCGCCCGGCGCGATTTATCGGTGCTCTCGGTGGGCAGAAGCGTCTCACCCATCAGAGGTACTTTTCCCCTTCCTCTCTTCCCCCCTGGGCTCGCCCCGCCCATTCCCAGCCAATGTGTAATTTGCGGT
>CM045896.1:4312500-4320000 GCA_025169545.1 Anguilla japonica | reverse complement strand
AGTGTGTGTGTGGTTGAGTCCCCTCTCTCTGAGAGTAGCTGCAGTGTGTGTGTGGTTGAGTCCCTCTCTCTGAGAGTAGCTGGAGCTGCAGTGTGTGTGTGGTTGAGTCCCCTCTCTCTGAGGGTAGCTGCAGTGTGTGTGTGGTTGAGTCCCCTCTCTCTGAGAGTAGCTGCAGTGTGTGTGTGGTTGAGTCCCCCTCTCTCTGAGGGTAGCTGCAGTGTGTGTGTGTGGTTGAGTCCCCTCTCTCTGAGAGTAGATGGAGCTGCAGTGTGTGTGTGGTTGAGTCCCCTCTCTCTGAGAGTAGCTGGAGCTGCAGTGTGTGTGTGGTTGAGTCCCCCTCTCTCTGACAGTAGCTGCAGTGTGTGTGTGGTTGAGTCCCCTCTCTCTGAGGATAGCTGCAGTGTGTGTGTGGTTGAGTCCCCTCTCTCTGAGAGTAGCTGGAGCTGCAGTGTGTGTGTGGTTGAGTCCCCTCTCTCTGAGAGTAGCTGGAGCTGCAGTGTGTGTGTGGTCGAGTCCCCTCTCTCTGAGGGTAGCTGCAGTGTGTGTGTGGTTGAGTCCCCTCTCTCTGAGAGTAGCTGGAGCTGCAGTGTGTGTGTGGTTGAGTCCCCTCTCTCTGAGTTCTTGGCAGTGTGCTGAGTGTCCCAGCCAAATCCCCCCCCCCCCCACCCCCGAGCTGGCCTTCTGATTATCCTGACGGCAGCCAAATCTCGCTCTAATTAAGACCACAGTGCTTCCGAACGGGGCGAGGCTGAAAATGTGGAGCGATGCTCTGTGTTCTAGAGCTTCAGTCATACACTGTGTGGGTGCTAGAAGACCCCCCCAAAAAAAAAAAATTAATGAAACTTACTGGAGGAGTGGGTCATGAAATACACTATTTCTCTTCAACCTTTTGGCCTCAGCTTAATTATGCAGGGAAAACGCACACTTAAATGTGCAGGGGAAATTAATCGGCTCGTCCCAAGATTCTCTATATTCCAACTGACTGCTCGGTTACATAATTGAATTGCTGATTGAGCTAAAAACCGAACCCTTTTTAACGACGGAATACTTGCAGAGCTCAAAGTTTTTTTTTGCAACGACCGTTTGAATGAGGAAGTCGACTCGGGTCCCTTGGAAGACTGGGGTTCGGTCGGAGTGAAGTACGTGCGGAAGAGCACGAGGGGTCCTGTGTTAGCTTGTGAAAGGATAAGAGGACGTGGCATTTAGCGAAGAGGACAGAACGAAGGATCGTGAAAGAAAAGGAAAATGGGCAATTTCCACTGGTGGAGAGTACTCCAGGAGAGAGAGAGAGAGCGCGAGAGAATCTCAATTCTTGATATGACGTGTCAACCAGATTCAGAAATTAGGAAAGAGGGGGGAGAGGGACTGAGCGAGGGATGGAAAGGGGGGGGGGGGGAAAGAGAGTTGGGGAGTTAGACAAAAAGATAGAATGAGAGAGAGAAATAGGGGAAGATAGAGAGAAGGAGAGGAGAGAGGAAGCGATGAGAGAAAGAGAGAGCGTAGGAGAAAAAGAAAAAGAGCAAAGGAGGGAGGGAGGGGAGGGAGGGGGGGGGGGAGACAATCGAGAAGGACAGGTACAAGACAGACCACCACCGCTGCTGCAGTCACGGCTGAGTGGAAGCACCAAACTGCTCCCTCTTACCCGCTCTGAGAAAAAACAAGCAATTCCAGCCAAAGCGGCTTCCTGTCTTTATACACATCCTCAAAAGCAGCAACAGCTCGCTCCCCCCTTTTTACTAAAGGAGAAAAGGAGAAACTGCACAGCACTGGCGGCAGAACGCATCAGCTCACACCCCAGAGCCGAGGGAGGGGGGAAATTCACCCGTTCATTTTATTCACCGCGTCATTGATTATGTGCTGCCAGTTTGGTGAATGGATTTGTCCTTCGGGTTTGGGTGCATTATTATTTTGATTGCGTATGCGATTTAGGGAAAGGTCTCTGTAAACGTACCTGCGCTTAGGCAATATTCAGCAATTTCTGTTTTCATCAATTTGAGAGAGGGAGAGAGAGATTGAGAGAGAGAGTAAGAGAGGGTGTGCGGGGTGAGAGACAGAGAGAGAGAGAGAGAGAGAGAGAGGAAACAAATAACTATAACAAAAACCATAAAAAACAAAGGAAAAAAACAAAAATAAAAAAAAGACAAAAGTGGAAGAGAGAGAGAGAAGGAGAGCAAAGAGAAGAGAAAAAGAAAACCAGAGTGTGAGAGAGTGTGAGAGAGAGATACGAGAGAGAGAGAGAGAGAGGAGAGAGAGAGAGAGAGTGAGAGAGTGAGAGAGAGGGAGAGTGAGAGAGGGAGGGAGGGAGAGAGAGAGAGAGAGAGGGGGAGGGAGGGAGGGAGGGAGGGGGAGGGAGGGAGAGAGAGAGAGAGAGTGAGCGAGAGGGAGGGAGGGAGGGAGGGAGAGAAACTAAGAGAGGACCGGAGAGGAAGAGGAGGTTAATGAGGAAGATGCCCAGGCTGATCCCCATTATGTGTGATGGAGAGTTCCTGCAGTCACACTGACACAGCTCTTATAACACAGAGTCTGTGAGCCCCTCTGCAGACTGCAGAGAGTCTTCCTCCCTTCCACCGTTTTAAACACGCCTCTGTCTGTTATTCAGCCTGGCTGCGGATTACTGACACCACACACTGCAAGAGCCTGTCTGTCATCTCCCATCTGACACACACACACACACGCACACACGCATGCAAACACACATGTGCACATACACACACTCACACGCGTGCGCGCACACACACCCATGCACACACGCATGCAAACACACATGTGCACATACATACAAACACACACGTGCAGGCATGCACACATGCACACACACGCGTACATACACACACATACACACACACAAACACACACACACACATTGTGACACAAGCTATGCACACTCACATGCTCATGTTGCCATATATCCTCAAACAAGAATAAAGATCTCAAGTTTCGAGTCCTAGGATGCCACTGTCCTCCAGTGCTTATATATAAAGCCACAGCCATTTTAAACGCTATGTGGACAGAAAGACAGAATAAAGGCATTTAGGTTTAGGAGGAAGTGAGCTTAGTGGACGTGTGCTAGTGCTGCAGATACATGTTGTAAGCGTGCTTCTGAGGCATGTCCTGCTTCTGTAGATGTGTGTAGGGAGTGTGGTTAGCAGGTGTGTTGGAAGCGTGTGTAGCAGGTGTGTACTGGTTCTGTAGGTATGTGTTGGGAGTGTGGTTAGCAGGCGTGTTGGAAGCATGTGAAGCAGGTGTGTACTGGTTCTGTAGGTGTGTGTTGGAAACGTGTGTAGCAGGTGTGTACTGGTTCTGTAGGTGTGTGTTGGAAGCGTGTGTAGCAGGTGTGTACTGGTCCTGTTGGTGTATACTGGTCCTGGTGTGTGTTGGAAGCGTGCGTAGCAGGTGTGTACTGGTTCTGTAGGTGTGTGTTGGAAACGTGTGTAGCAGGTGTGTACTGGTTCTGTAGGTGTGTGTTGGAAGCGTGTGTAGCAGGTGTGTACTGGTTCTGTAGGTGTGTGTTGGAAGCGTGTGTAGCAGGTGTGTACTGGTCCTGTAGGTGTGTGTTGGAAGCGTGTGTAGCAGGTGTGTACTGGTCCTGTAGGTGTGTGTTGGAAGCGTGCGTAGCAGGTGTGTACTGGTCCTGTAGGTGTGTGTTGGAAGCGTGCGTAGCAGGTGTGTACTTGTCCTGTAGGTGTGTGTTGGAAGCGTGTGTAGCAGGTGTGTACTGGTCCTGTAGGTGTGTGTTGGAAGCGTGTGTAGCAGGTGTGTACTGGTCCTGTATGTGTGTGTTGGAAGCGTGTGTAGCAGGTGGGTACTGGTTCTGTAGGTGTGTGTTGGAAGCGTGTGTAGCAGGTGTGTACTGGTTCTGTAGGTGTGTGTAGGGAGTGTGGTTAGCAGTTGTGTTGGAAGCGTGTGTAGCAGGTGGGTACTGGTTCTGTAGGTGTGTGTTGGAAACATGTTTAGCAGGTGTGTACTGCTTCTGTAGGTGTATGTAGGGAGTGTGGTTAGCAGGTGTGTTGGAAGCGTGTGTAGCAGGTGGGTACTGGTTCTGTAGGTGTGTGTTGGAAGCGTGTGTAGCAGGTGTGTACTGGTTCTGTAGGTGTGTGTTGGAAGCGTGTGTAGCAGGTGGGTACTGGTTCTGTAGGTGTGTGTTGGAAGCGTGTGCAGCAGGTGTGTTGGAAGCGTGTGCAGCAGGTGTGTACTGGTTCTGTAGGTGTGTGTTGAAAGCGTGCTTAGCAGGTGTGTACTGGTTCTATAGGTGTGTGTTGAAAGCGTGTGTAGCAGGTGTGTACTGGTTCTATAGGTGTGTGTTGGAAGCGTGTGTAGCAGGTGTGTACTGGTTCTGTAGGTGTGTGTTGGAAGCGTGTGTAGCAGGTGTGTACTGGTCCTGGTGTGTGTTGAAAGCGTGTGTAGCAGGTGTGTACTGGTTCTGTAGGTGTGTGTTGGAAGTGTGTGTAGCAGGTGTGTACTGGTTCTGTAGGTGTGTGTTGGAGCGTGTGTAGCAGGGTGTACTGGTCCTGGTGTGTGTTGAAAGCGTTGTGTAGCAGGTGTGTACTGGTTCTGTAGGTGTGTGTTGGAAGCGTGTGTAGCAGGTGTGTACTGGTCCTGTATGTGTGAGTTGGAAACGTGCTGAGCCCCCCCCCCCCCCCCTGAGCGGTGTTTCTCCAGCGCAGGGTTCCCTGGTGGGGGCTCAGGGGCCCGGGCTGGGCGGGGTCGTACCCCTTTAAACACGCCTGTCCCCCGGTCACGTCCCTCCCCAGCGCTAATGATGACAGTAATTAGCGACGGGGCCTCGTCTGGAGGGAGGGGGGGGGGCTGCAAACTGCACCCCCCCCACCCCGCACCCCCCCCCCCCCCCCCCCGTCCTCAGAGGAGACGGGATTTCCGCTAATTACCCACAGCTCTGAGGGACCGGAGGAACTGAGCCACGGAGGAGAGGTGGAGGACAGGAGCGAGGGAGAGAGAGAGAGAGGGATAGATGAAATGAGAGAAAGTGAGAGAGAGAGGGAGGGAGAGACAGAGAGAGAGAGAGAGAGAGGGAGAGAGAGAGAGAGAGAGGGATAGAGGGAATGAGAGAGAGCGAAAGAGGGAGAGATAGAGAGAAGGAGTGAAGGAGAGAAGGAGAGATGGAGTGAGAGAGAGAAAGAGGGAAAGAGAGAGACATACAGGGAAATGTACAGAGAGAGCAATAGTGACAGACAGAAAGAGTGAGAGACAGAGACAGATAGAGAGAGAGGAGAAGAGTGGGAGAGACAGAGAGATGGAGACATACACGGAGAGATACTGAGAGAGAGAGAGATAGACAGAAAAAAGTGAGAGACAGAGAGAGGCAGAGAGAGAGAGAGAGAGAGAAGGACGTAGGGCAGGACAGTGTAATTGTGGATGGGTGGAATGGGCTACAGAGAACATTAAGCAAACGGAAAGTGTTCTCATTAGAAGAATACCTGGGTGAACATCACTACTGCATGCTTTACCTACACCAAGGGGGCCATTTTCCTCAGCCAAATTGCTCTGGCTAAAACAATCCTTAACAGGACAAACAAGACGTGTAATTGCAGGCTTCTCTGGGAACCTTGACTAGCGCATGAGCAGTTATTGTAATTGCGGCATCCGGTTTAAACTCCCCGACATCACCTCTGACTCTGACTCTCAAACTGGCCGCTGCAGCACAAGACAGGTTATTTGTCAGTGTGTTTTTTTTCCACACAGAAACTGGACCGTAGGACTGGACTGCAGACAGGAAAAGTGATAGAAATCAATTGGAACAGGTACAGGGGCCAGACCTGTAAGATGAAGCCAACTGCAATGAAATACTTTACTGAAGCAGGTGAGCTGTCCACCTGAGTGACAGGTGTGTGTGGGACAGCCTTAGTGTGTGGTGTGTGTGTCTGTGTGACAGCGTTAGTGTGTGGTGTGTGTATTTATGTCTGTGTGTGTGGGACAGCCTTAGTGTGTGGTGTGTGTGTCTGTGTGTGTGGGTGTGACAGCCTTAGTGTGTGGTGTGTGTATTTATGTCTGTGTGTGTGTGACAGCCTTAGTGTGTGGTGTGTGTGTGTGTGTGTGTTTATGTTTATGTCTGTGCGTGTGTGTGTGACAGCCTAACTGTGTGTGCTGTGTGTGTGTGTGTGTTTGTGTTTGTATCTGTGTGTGTGTGTGTGTGCCTGTTATGTGCAAGCGTGGTCTGTGTGTGCATGTGCGTATGCGTATGCATGGTATGTGTGTGTCCACGTGTATGTGTGTCTGAGTACATGTGTGTGTGCCTGTGTTCGTGTGGGCATTGTACTGTTAATATTCACCAAACCACCCAGAAACACATCAGACTCACTCAATTATTTATCACGGAGTAGATAAAATTGTCAAAAGCCGCACATTCTCACCGTTTTCCACCCAGAGCAGCTCCCCTCACAATGAATCAGGGTAATTTAGAGCCCGGGCTAGGGGTAATATAACGTAATATACACCCTGCATATAAATTCTTACAAATTAGATGATTTTTCCTCACAGAGAACTGCCGATAGTAGAACATTTTTTTTGTTTGTTGTTAGATTGTATTTTTTAAGACTGCGCGCGACAAAGGAAATGTTTCATTCTGCGTAATGGGATTTATGTGCGGGTCGTCGGGACGCGAGGGTATCTAAATATTTTTTCCCCGCCGAAGGAACAGCGGCGCTGTCTCGTCCCGTGTCGTACGGAAAACGAGCACGCACCGAAAACGCCGGCTACAGGGCGACCACACCAGCTACAGGGCGATCACTCCAGCTACAGGGCGACCACACCAGCTACAGGGCGGCCACGCCTCCTACAGGGCGACCACGCCCCCTACAGGGCGACCACTCCAGCTACAGGGCGACCTCACCAGCTACAGGGCGACCACGCCAGCTACAGGGCGACCTCACCAGCTACAGGGCGACCACACCAGCTACAGGGCGGCCACGCCAGCTACAGGGCGATCACTCCAGCTACAGGGCGACCACACCAGCTACAGGGCGGCCACGCCTCCTACAGGGCGACCACGCCCCCTACAGGGCGACCACGCCAGCTACAGGGCGACCACTCCAGCTACAGGGCGACCACTCCAGCTACGGGCAACCACGCCAGCTACAGGGCGACCACTCCAGCTACGGGCGACCACACCAGCTACGGGCGACCACGCCAGCTACAGGGCGACCACACCAGCTACAGGGCGACCACGCCAGCTACAGGCGACCACGCCAGCTACAGGGCAACCACTCCAGCTACAGGGCGACCACACCGGCTACAGGGCGACCACACCGGCTACAGGGCGACCACGCCAGCTACAGGGCGACCACGCCAGCTACAGGGCGACCACGCCAGCTACAGAGCGACCACACCAGCTACAGGGCGACCACGCCAGCTACAGAGTGACCACACCAGCTACAGGGCGACCACACCAGCTACAGGGCGACCACGCCAGCTACAGGCGACCACACCAGCTACAGGGCGACCACGCCAGCTACAGGGCGACCACGCCAGCTACAGGGCGACCAC
>CM045896.1:4292500-4307500 GCA_025169545.1 Anguilla japonica | reverse complement strand
AGCTGACACGGGTGCGGCTCGGGGGGGGGGGATTTATTTGGGCTGCGGGCGCACGCGGGGCGGGCCTGGCAGACCCATTCCTCTCGCCCAGTCGTGCGTGCGTTCGCCGGGCGGCCCCGGGATCGATGTCGCCACGCCGACACTTCCATCTTTTCTCGCATCATCGGCCCAATTTGTGCCGGCGCCCGCTGCAGCTGCCGCCGCCCGGAACCCAGTCAGCCCTCGCCACGCGTGCCAGAGAGCAGGTGCGCGGCGTGGGGGGGGGGGGGATGTAATTGCCATCCCGCTACGTGATGAAAGTTTGTACACACAGCCCCCCCCCCCGCCCAGCCCCCCTCCTGTAAACACCTCCCCTGTTCTTGTTCTGCGGCCCCAGCTCTGCGCTCGTTCACGGGGAGTGACAGAGCGCGGGCGCGCACGCTCAGATAACCGCCACACGGGCCCGCCGGCGCGCGTTCCTCTCGCTCGTCATCACCGCCGTGCTTTCACAGCGGCGTTCCGCGGCCTCACAGAGCGCCTTCCCAGGGCTGCGCCGGGAGGGAGGCCGACCGCTCCACTCGTCGCGTGGAGAACGACGCTGGGCAACCGAGAGGAATCCGTAACCACGACAACTCGGCCTCCCAATGACGAACCAGAGAACAGAATTTTCAGGACTCTGGCAGAGAATGGAGAGAGAGAGAGAGAGAGAGGGAGAGAGAGAGAGAGAGAGTGCGACAGAGAGAATGATAGAGAGAGAGAGAGAGAAAGAGAGAGAGCGAAAGAGAGAATGTGCGCAGTAGCAGGGCTTGTTTAATTCATCAAAAGCAGCTTCACAGAGAGTTGCAGAGTTAAACTTTTATGAAAAGTGGCCTAAAGTCCTGATGTAACGAGGGGAAAAGAAGAAAGGGGAGAGAGAGACAGAGAGAGAGGGGGAGTGAGGGAGAGAGAGAGAGAGATAGTGAGAGACTGGGAGAGAGGGAGAGAGAGAGAGGGGTAAGGAAAGGCAGTGACCTGAGAGCTTCCCGTTTCAGCGGGTGTGGTCAGCATGAGCCGGATTGGTCATGGTTAACAGACCCCACGCAGGGCGAAGGTGGCCATCGTGGATTTTCCCCAGCGGGGCAGAGAGCGGCTCGGCTCGTCTCCGGGTCCGTGCGATCGGCGCCCGCTCTGAGAACGCCGGCTCGGTGGTGACGGCGGCGGGTGGCGTTTCCGGCACTTTCCGGCAGGTGGGACTCAGTTCGCCAGCGCCGGGAATCCATCTATCTGAGTAATTTTTCGCAGATGCCCTCATAACTCCTCCTCCTCCGAGGAGAAGGAAAAAAAAAAGGCAACAACAGGCGGCATGCTGGGAAAGTGGCAGCGCCATCTGGCCCCGCTGAAGCTCCCTCGCCCCGCGCGGCTCTCATCCCGCCACCGCCGCCGCCACGCCGCCGCCACGCCGCCGCCGGGCCCATTAGGCGCGGCCCAGCCCATGCGTCTCCGCCCATCGTCTCGTTGGCATGGCAATTAGGGGCCCGGCGGAGCTGCAGTGGGCGGGTGGGGGGGGGGGGGTACTCGGTTTTTAATCACTTGTAGTAATTAGTTTCTCCAAAACTGTATCGTTAGCTATGTGCCTCCGCCCCGCCACCTCCTCTCAGCGAGCGAGCCCCCCGAGAGAGACAACTGAAAAAAACCCGAAAAAAACGTCCAAAATCACGGAGGACCCAGGAGCCGCGTCCCCGTCCAAAAACATTACAAGGTTGTCCCGCTAGAGCCCGATCCATCACCGTGACCCCCCACCCCTCACACCCCCCCCCCCCCTCCAACCGTACCCTTCTCTGCAACGCAATCATTTTTTCCCCCCCCCCTTCTCGTGGTGTGACATTGATTCATAATCGCACCCTGGTCCAAGGGCCGAGCCCTGCCAGAGTTCTGCAAGTGTCTCAGTTTGGCCCGTTCTGGGAGTAAAGGGGGGGGGAAAGTGGGGGGGGTTGGATGGTTGTAGTTAAAACTTGCCAGATGTAGTTGCTCTTCAGCTTAAAAAAAAGGGGGGCGCAGGGTGTCAAAGGTTGAAGTTACTCCCAAAACCTTTTTCGGCCAACATCATAGATATGACACTTCCCTGGGCTTTCATTTAAAAAGGCTTACATTTCACAGAGCGATTAAAATTATGTACAAGGCTCCGGTTAGATATACTCCAGAATGATTATTCGTATTTATTATTAATAGTATTAATATTGATGAGTTCTTTGGTTAGTTCAAAGAGTGACATTTCTACTTTTTTAAAATATACAGGGTGAAAAAAGGAGTTTAACAGTGAATATGCTGCTGCTTCAGCCCTGTGGGAATCAGAATGCCCTGTCTAACACAGTCTGAGACACAAACTGAAAGAGAGGGAGGGAGGGAGAGGGAGGGAGGAAGGAGAAAGATGGAGGGGAGAGGGAGAGGGAGGATAGAGGGAGAGAGTGAGAGAGGGAGACGGTGAGAGAGAGGATGGGAGAAAGGGAGAGATGGAGGGGAGAGAGGGAGGGAGAGGGAGAGAGAGGTAGGGAGGGGAGAGAGAGGGAGGGAGAAAGAGAGAGAGGTAGGGAGGGAGAGGGTAGGGAGGGAGAAAGAGAGAGAGGTAGGGAGGGAGAGAGATGGGATAGAGGGAGTTAGGTAGGGAGGGTAGAGAGAGGGAGAGAGTGAGGGAGAAAGAGAGAGAGGTAGGGAGGGAGAGGGTAGGGAGGGAGCGCACTGTCAGGCCAGTTGTGCTCCTCCATGTGGAAAGGTGAGAGGCAGGAAAGTGTGAGAGGACTCACCAGGGACAGGGGGAAGAGAGAAGGAGGAGGAGGAGGAGGAGGAGGAGAGGGGGTGATAGACTGAAAAAAGAAACAAAGAAAGGAGGGTGCTAGAAGAAAGAAGAATCAGAAAAAAGTCAGGAGAGCGGAGAGGAGTGATAGAATGAGAAACGAAGGTAAGCGGAGAGAGTGAGTGAGAGAGGAACACACACACACACACACACACACAGACGCACACACGGAGACACACACACACACACACTCGCGCACACTCTGAACACTTTGAACCCAGTCATACATAGCAGGGACAGCCATTGTAGACAGCGCAGAACAGACAGCGTGGAGCAGTACAGAAGAGACAGAGAGAGCGAAACAGGAAGTGCAGAACCGACAGTTCAGAACCGAACAGGGCAGAACTGACAGGCCGGAGCACTGACAGAGCCATCATCAGCCCGGCGCACTTTCAGTCTCCGCCAGCACGGCGGGGAAGCGCGTTTTACAGAAGCATCCGAGCAAAGAGCCTCCCCAAACATGAAAGATCCGTGACATAAAAGCGTGCGAGAGCATGGGTGTTCAGAAGCACCCGGAGCGGGAAGGAGCCTGTCTCCACAGGTACGGTCTGTACGCCGGGAAGGTGAGGGGATGAAAGCAGGTGAGCTAGCTGTACCTGGCCTGCAGGCTGACGCTTTTACGCGCTCGTGTGTGTGTGTGTGTGTGTGTGTGTGTGTGTATGTGTGTGTGTGCGATCACCGTGCGGGAGCTGTCTCTTCCGCTTCCCTACGAGCCCTGACACACAAAGGGAGAGAAAAAAAAAGAGGAGAAGGAAATCTTCTGCTTGGGACGGGAAGGAGGAAGAACAGGTGAACGTGAAAGAGGGAGAGAGAAAAAAGGTGAAAGAGAGAGAGAGAGAGAGACGAAGCGGAGAAAGAGAGAAAGGAGAATGAGATGGAGGGGGAGAGAAAAAGAGATAAAGAGATGCAATTGCTTTTTTAAACAAGCTAAAATCTGACAAAGACACAATGCGAAACAGGACTTGGAAAATCCTGTTCTGCTCGATATCTCCAAAACCCACACTACCAGCATACAGAGAGCCCTGCGATCGGAGCACTGGAAACGTGATTAAAAGGGGAATATGAAATATCTGATTCCATGCATTTTTAATAAAGTTGTGTTCGGAGTGGCCGGGGCCGAGGTAAAGGATCCTAATTGCTCAGGGAGAGCGTGCGGGGGCTCGGCGCCGCTGTCCAGGGTGCTGAAGCCTGAGTTTTTGGACGCGGCAGGAAAGCTGTGGAGGGATTCAGCACCCCGGACAGCGCCCCATCGATCGCTGCCCACTGCACATCACCGCAGCTTTGGCAAATTGCTATTGAGAAGTGACCTGTAATGCAATTACTGCCCAATCCCAGCCCGGCGCGGCTATCAATTATTAAAAGCCTCTCGGACTGCTCCCTCGCTCCATCCCTCCCTCCCTGTCTTCCTCTCTCCCTCCCTCCCTCCTTCCCTCCTTCCCTCTCTCCCTCCCTCTCTCTCTCCCTCCCTCCCTCGTTCCCTCTCTCTCTCTCCTTCCCTCTCTCTCTCCCTCCTCCCTCTCTCTCTCTCCCTCTCTCCCTCCCTCTGTTCTGCCTGCTCCTGTTTCTGTCCTCCTCCCTGCTGGGCTGGCTACCAAGCTGTTGCGTCCAGCGCTATGAACAAGATTACCTTAAAATATAAATAAAAATAAAAGCTCTCACCCCTGCTCAGTTAAAGGTTAAAAAAAGAGGAGCGTGTCTCCCGGGCGAGATGTCGGGAGCGCGGGGGGGTTGGGGGGGGTTGGGGGGGCGTAGTCGTGCAGGCCGCCGCCGCCGCGGCGCGTGGCGCTAACCTGAGAGCGCTAACCCGTGAGAGCGCGCGCGGGTCTGTCGCCACGCTGCGGCCGAGCCTCTGACAGCTCCATTAATCAGCGGCTGGCGCTGGGCGGCCCCTGGCCTTGGGCTAGCGCCGCCGCTAGCGCCGAAGTGCCGGCCCGCGGTTGCTCGGTAACAGCGGCCGCGAGATGCACGCGCTGATATTCCGCTCCCGGCGGCGACGGCGGCTGCTGCTTCGCTGCCGTGACCACCCGACCCTCCCATGATTCCCTGCTTCGCGGCGCGGCCCCCCCCCCCGTCCGGAGATGCTGGGCCCGCCCGGGACGGGCACCGCATGCCCCTCTCTCCCTCTCTCCCCTCTCCCCTGCGCCCCTCTCCCCCTCTCCCCCGCGCCCTCCGCGGGAATCGGTCAGCGCCATTGGCCGTGGCGGGGAGTTATCGAAAAGCCGCGAAAGTGGGTCGCTCAGTCGATCGATGACGGGGATTTTTTCTACCGTTCTTTTCTGGGTCGTTGCATTATCTTAGAGGCCAGGGCGGCATGAACACACCGTCCTGTACGTCCTCAGGATGGGCTGGAACATGGAGACCCCTTGTGTGGGCTCACACTCCATCCCACCATCCCTCAATCCCCTTTTCTCTTGTTTGTTTCTTTCCTTCCTCACTACCTGATGTCTTCTGTCCCTCCCGTGCGCTGAGTGTGCATGATTAGGTTAAAAAAATATAATTTTTCACACGTCTGTACTCTAGAGACAGCATGAAAGTATTTTGGCAACGCTCTCTGTGTTTAAATGTATGGGTGCTCATTTCTGTGCATCTGTATCTGAGTCTGAACGCTCAAAGGCAAAGTAAAAGGTGTGCATGTGTTGTGGACCATAGTGTGTGTATGTATGTGTGTGTGTGTGTGCGTGTGTATGGTGTGTGTGTCTGTGTGATGCACAACCCAAGAGGTTCAGACGCCATCGCCGGCTTCCTGTTTCTGGCGTGTCCCGTGTCCCAGCTGGGAGAGGTACGTTACCGGCTGACTTGCGCCCCCTAATGCTCACAGCCTCACGGTGCTGTGTCACCCCAACACCCGCCCCTCCTTTATTTCCCCTTTCAGGGACCGCGCCTCTCTGGATGGGGACGTGGGCAGTCGGGTGAGCCTCCTGGCACAGAGCCGCTCCCCCTGACTCACACCCCCCACCCCCCTGCACCCCCACCCCGGCCCCCCCCTCCCCCCGCTCCCCTCCTGTGCTGCTAAACAGGCGGAGTGCCAGAATCAATAACCCGCTCGGATGCATCAAACTGCAGTGAGAGCCGGAGCCCGCCGGAGTCATAATTAATATTGTGTATGGAGATCGGCACGGAGCGGCACGGCATGGCGCGGTCCAGAGCAGCATAGAGCGGTCCAGAGCAGCATAGAGCGGTACAGAGCAGCATAGAGCGGTCCAGAGCAGCATAGAGTGGTACAGAGCAGCATAGAGCGGTGTGGAGCAGCATAGAGCGGTGTGGAGCAGCGTAGAGCGGTGTGGAGCAGCAGGGAGCGGTACAGAGCAGCATAGAGCGGTCCAGAGCAGCATAGAGCGGTGTGGAGCAGCATAGAGTGGTACAGAGCAGCATAGAGCGGTGTGGAGCAGCAGGGAGCAGCAGGGAGCGGTACGGCATGGCGCAGTACAGAGCAGCATAGAGCGGTGTGGAGCAGCATAGAGCGGTGTGGAGCAGCGTAGAGCGGTGTGGAGCAGCAGGGAGCGGTACAGAGCAGCATAGAGCGGTCCAGAGCAGCATAGAGCGGTGTGGAGCAGCATAGAGTGGTACAGAGCAGCATAGAGCGGTGTGGAGCAGCAGGGAGCAGCAGGGAGCGGTACGGCATGGCGCAGTACAGAGCGGCTCGGAGCGGTACAGAGCAGCATAGAGCGGTGTGGAATGGCAAGGAGCAGCAGGGAGTGACAAGGAGCAGCAGGGAGTAGTAGGGAGTAGCAGGAAGTAGTAGGGAGTAGTAGGGAGTAGCAGGGAACGGCAGGAAGTGACAGGGAGCAGCAGGGGGAATCAGAGAGTGGCAGGGAGCCACAGGAAGTGGCAGGGAGTGACAGGAAGTGGCAGGGAGCAGCAGGGGGAAGCAGGGGGAATCAGAGAGTGACAGGAAGTGGCAGGGAGCCGCAGGAAGTGGCAGGGAGCACCGAGCTCCAGAGTCTGATTGGTGTTTAAGAGCTGCAGGGCTCTTTACTGACAGGGCTCCGTCAGTTCATCTCAAAATCATCCTTTAGTGTCTTAAAACACATATTTTATAAAACAGATTCACAACGACTGGATTCATATTTTCACTGAATATATTATGTCACCGTTCTGACACTGTTCCTAAACTGTAATATACAGTTACGTCATACTTCAGACAGATTTGTGCAGACTTTTATGGTGGGTCGTTAAAGCCAGGCCATATTTTCTATATATTAATTATAAAAAGCCAATTTGTGGTCCACGGGGAAAGTGTGATTGGCTGGAGGCAGCGTGCGCTCAAACCGAGCTCACGGCCGTTTTTGTGACGGATTTATAAACCTTTCTACGCGCCGTCGGAAAAGTTCTCGCAGAAAACACTCGACACAAGGCCCCTGATGCACGCGTTGCTCAGGCAACCGCCTGAGTGCGCCGCGCCGGACGACGAACAAAGAGGAAGATGAAGATAGAGAATCAATCAGATGAAGGTCTGAGCTGAGGGGAGCAGACAGAGCGGAAAGAGCCCCCGGGGGATGCTGGGAAAAGGCCGGCTCAGCGGGGCGTGGCACGCCAATCGATCGCACCGAAAGACTCTGAAGTGGGCGGCTGGTAATCAGAGGGGGTGGGGCATATTCTAGGACCTCCCACTTTTTTGG
Organism: Anguilla japonica; assembly: GCA_025169545.1. Classification (NCBI taxonomy): domain Eukaryota; kingdom Metazoa; phylum Chordata; class Actinopteri; order Anguilliformes; family Anguillidae; genus Anguilla; species Anguilla japonica. The sequence goes on along the minus strand of CM045896.1, from coordinate 4,300,072 downwards.
GGGGTGATCTAGGACCTCCCACTTTTTTTGGAGTGTTCTAGGACCTCCCACTTTTTGGGGGGTGATCTAGGACCTCCCACTTTTTTTGGAGTGTTCTAGGACCTCCCACTTTTTGGGGGGTGTTCTAAGACCTCCCACTTTTGTTGGGGGGTGTTCTAGGACCTCCCACTTGTTTTCGGTAAACATGGTTAATGTCCTGTAAATATCCAGCTGTATAAGTGAACACCATGTAAACCTGCCGGCAGTGTCAGTCTGCTGAATACCTAAAACGTGAATGTAACGTAACGGCTTCACTCGAGTTGTACGCCACAGAGCCTGCGCAACGCATGAACCTCAGCCTGACACACCGTCTCTCGACCCTCGTGGTCTATTCGCGAGACCTCATCATCGACAGATGAAGGACAGGGAGAGAGAGAGAGAGAGCCATCAGAACAAAACAGATTCGTCTGAAGGGAAGATTCAGGGACGTTTGTGCACTGAACCACTGAACAGGAAACCCAGCTATAAAAGCTGGCTTGGACAAATTGACGTGGAACACAGAGATAACAGTTTTTTTGGTCTCTGATTGTTTTGCGGACCTGGAAAAGCCAAGAATAAGATGGGTCTTCTGGTCAGCCTTACCCAGGCTGGAAAGGACCCACACACAGCAGGACGATGCGTGCATCTTTACGAAGGACGTTGGAGATCCTGCGTACCCTTAGCAGCGCTAGAATATACTTTTCAGTCCCAGGATCTCCCCTACACTCACTAAATCACAGCCTCTCAGGGTTCAGCGTCAGGTTTGGACTCGGAGGGGGGTGGGGGAGTTAGATGCTCTTGATTTAACGTTAAAAAAAACACATCAAGGCATTCAGTGGAGCGGAAAGAGACTTTCTGAAAATGGTTCTGAAAAAATAAACTGCGAAAAAGAAAGAAGAAAACTTGTGAAAGAGGGTGCAGATTCTCCGCCGGAAAAAAAAGAGATGGCTTTTCTTATCTCTCTCTTCCCTCCTCATCAGTTATGAAGTAATTTCCTCTGTTTTGCTTTTCGGTGTCGCCTCTCTAAATGCTGTCCTGATATCAGAGGGATTCTGCGCTGAAAGGGGTTCTTTCTTCATTATGATCCCACCTGGAGGATTGCACCTGTTTGAAGGTGCGCTAGTTATTATCCCGAGCATCGCAGACACCTTCCCTTTCGTTTGGCTGATTGTACACGAGCCCCATTAGTCCAGCACGGGGAGGACGTGCTTTTAAAACCGCATTAAACACACGCCGTCGTTGCACGTAGGCTTCATTTAAAGCTGTTTGGAATGGCGAGAGAACTGTTAGCGTTGGCTAGGGCTGGGTTCTAACGCATCAAAAGCTGCGCAGAATTAAAATGTAATAACGACCTTAATTGCTCATGCGCCCTACAGCAGCCAGGATACACTTAGATATTAATCAACTTATGGTTGGATACAAAAAAAAAGAAAAACTTCCCAAAATGCAGTATTCTCTCAAGTTGCTGAGATCCCACTACTTGGCCTCAGCAGAGAGAGAAATTACAGTTACAGGAATTAAGAAGAAACCCCATGCGGCTGTTTTCATTTACATTGCCCTTCTGCATTTTTAATCAAAGATCCATGGCTCATAGCTTCCTCTGGATACTATTGGCCATTTGTTTGGCTGCTCTCGGCCAATCAGAACATCTTTGCGCTTATGGCCACCATCATCACAGGCAAAAGAGAATCCTGGGTAGGGAAATGAACCCGAGCAGCACACGGGCGTGAGCGTGTGGGGAGGGAGGGGCCGTGAGGAGGGAGGGGCCGTGGGGAGGGAGGGGCCGTGAGGAGGGAGGGGCCATGAACACCAAACACACACGGCTTACATTGACTCCTGGGGCAATACGGATGAATACAGGGCATGGAGGAGAGAGGAGAGGGGAGGGGGGGAGGGGGGAGGGAGAGGGGAGGGGGGAGGGGGGAGGGAGAGGGGATGGGGGCACTCTTTAGCCCTTTGAAGAATGGGTTTTTTGGAATGTTTTTTCAGTGTTCTAGAACTCTGTTTCTTTCAGTCACCAGCGGTCATTGTTACATCAGCATGAGAATGTTCAGAACATTCTGATCGCACGTTTGTGACGTCACACCTTAAAAGGTTAAACATGTTTTCAGGCATACATGCCATGTCAATACAGCCCCCCCCCCCCCCCCTTAACACCCCCACCCAGATACACAAACACACATGTACACATATGGTCACACGTATACACACTCAGAAACTATCTATAGGGCAGTCTTGCTGTTTCTCCCTGCTGGGTTCAGTGCCCGTTACTGGCAGATAGCTAAGCAGTGCTGAGGAGGAGAGAGAGGAAGTGTGTGTGTGTGTGTGTCTGTGAGTGTGTACAGTATTCGTGTGTGTGCGTGCGTGTGCATGTGTGCGCGTTTGTGTGTATGTGTGTGTGTGTGCTTGTTTGTGCGTGCCTGTGTGTATTTGTGAGTGAGTGCATGTGTGTGCACGCGCACGTGTGTGTTTTCCTTGTAACGTACCCCTGGCAAGGTCTTCTGCTCGTGGAGTGCGCTCTGAGCTTTCAGTGCCGATTCCCTCGCACAGTAGGTGAGAAAGGCACAGCCTGAGAGAGAGAGAGAGAGAGAGAGAGGGAGGGGGGGAGGAGGGAGAGGGAGAGAGAAGGACAGGGAGGGAGGGAGAACGAGAGAGATCAGGTTAGTATGAGACTCTGAACACACACTCCGGCTCGCTTTGTGCTGTTTCATCGTGTAGAAACATTTGCGGTTGGTTCAGAGCGCTCCTGTTTTTGTGTTTCTGAGGAGCAGCAGGTCTGGGCACTTTTCTGCTGCACCGGATCAGACAGCAACACGTCAGAAACAAGCATCTCAGGCCCCATTATGAATCACACATGCACTACGCCTGACTTAGGAAGGAGGGAACAGAGAAAGAGAAAGAGAGAGAGAGAGAGAGAGCGCGAGTCAGAGGGACACAAAACCACAGACACTCACTCGTGCTGAAGTGGAGTTTTAAATGGATATGTGAACAGAGTTAAATGCAGAGAACTCAAAGATTCCAAAAGCCCACTGGAGACCAGCTCCTGTGTGTATGTGAGTGTGCGTGCGTGCGTGTGTGTGTGTTCCTGCATGTGACTGCATTTGTGCATTTGTGTGTTCCTACATGTGTGTGCATGTGTGTATGTGGGTGCATGCGTGCGTGTGTGACGGTGTGTTGTGTATGCCCTTGTGTGTGTGTGTGTGTGTGTGTGCATGTGCGAGTGCATAAAACATAGTGGCCCTGTGTCAGGTCATCTCAGTACAGAATGCTAGTAAAGGACACACTGATGGCCCAGGAGCATGAGACCCTAGACTTACAGAGATAAAGACCTTGTACATAAAATATATATAAAATCCCTGGGGAGGGATTTACTGCATGTGGGAAGCTGGGGGCGGATGTGGATGAATGAAATTGGATAGGCTGGAATGGGCGTACGTGCCAGTTTGGGACACTGGGTACAGTCGGGCACTCAGAGCCGTTCTGGGAAGGGGCAGAGACTGTGGTCAAACGGACGATAGCAAGCTGTCAGAGATGTGTGCGCCTCAAAGAGGACCCACCAGCTGGGACCCACCAGCTGGGACCTCCGCAGGGGAGCGTGTGGATGAGCGATAGATAAATCATAAGGCGTACGAAGCCCCTTATGCACTGTCTCTAGGTCTGCTGGCTCTCCTGTGCCTCTTGTGGGGGTGGGGGGGGGTCAGATGTGTTCTCTCTTCCCGGAGGAGGCGGGGGGTGGGGGGGGGGTCTCTTGGCGGTAGTGGGTGCTGCAGCAGTACCTCTAACCAGGCCTCATTTCCACATTTCGGCCAACTTTGGGAGCTGTGGAGTGTGGACGGGGGGTTGGCTGGGACGGTGATTAAGGGCCCCGAAGAGACATTTGGGGAGAACCATCTTCCTGAAACGGTCCCCTGGTACCGCAGTCCCATACCGGATCACCTGGGTATGTCCTTTACAGCTGACCCAGTTGTGTTTGGACTTAGGTTTGTTTGGACCTTTGTGTGTGTGTGTTAGGACTTCTGTGTGTGCATGAGTGTGTGTGTGTGTGTGTGTGTGTGTTAGGACTTGAATTGGTGTTAGGATGCCTATTTTTGTGAATACTTATATTTACATATGTTTATGGTAAATGGTGGTCTTACAGTGCGTTTGTACTGAGGCTGATGTGTGATGGGCCTTTTTGAGTAAGAATATATAGGCTTAGCGGGACTCTGGGTTTATCGTACATCAAAGCTAATCCCTACACGCTGTGTTTTATGTTGTCTTACTGCGTGGATTAAGACCGCTTTGTTCCTGTTCCTGTCTGCCTTCCTCCACTTCCTTCATGCTGATACGCGGTTCTGATATAATAACCTGCTGTCAGGACGTCGCTGGAGGGGGGGTGGGGGGGTGGGGGGGGTGGGCTGGAGTTGTGACGATTCTAGGGGCCTTCAGCTTGAAAATAACTGAACAAATAATTCAATTTGTTTTATTAAAAAAAGGGGAGCCCAGAGCAGTATTCTTTCAAGGGGACCCAGAATTCCTAGCTACACCCCTGCCTGTTATGACTCAACAGGCCTCAATCTCTCCGTTATAATGCTAACCTGTCCACAGCCCCACAAAGCCACTGTGGTCCTGGCCCATCTGGCCTATCTAATAATACAAATAAAAGAGCATTTTATTTATAGAGCGCCCTTCTAAAACCCGACGTGATGCGCATCGAATCAAGCGAACGGCAAACGAGTGAAAAAATCAATCAAAGTAATTAAAAGTTGGCAGAGTCAGACCCACAGTACAGAGCTTAGCTTTCAGTTTGAGCCTCTTCCAGCATCTCTAGTGCCCTCTATCTGTGAGCGAACCCACTGCAGTCAGGTGCATAGGTTCTGAAGTGGGACAGTTGTCCCCCGGGCACTGTGGTTTGTGTGTTTGGGTTTGGGACCCAGGGTCACCCCACGTCACCCTGAGCTGGGTTCATGTCCCAGGACACTGAGCGCTGAAGCGGGGTACTGTCTGGGGACCCCCTGGTTTCAGTGTCAGGCCCGGTCCGAAAACCTGTGGGCGGGTTTGAGGCGAGTCACATGACCTCAGTGTTCCGCAGTGGACACACCCCTCAGGAGCCCTGAGAGTGCAGCTGCCTCAGGGTGCAGCGAGTCTGGAGACCGTCTGCCACGGGTGGAACCACGTCTCTCTGGGCCTCTGAGGTACACCAGGCCTTTCCATAGGCAGGGGTGGGAAGTCCAACGGTTATAAAGTAAAAATCCTGAAATGTGTTTCTCCCACCCATGAACCTCAGCCAGATGATTTCACTAATTAGTTCTACCTCCTGGCTGAAGAGTTGTGCTTATTAGCAAATCCAGGTGATTAGAATAAAATACTGAAGAGGACTTTTACTGTCTGAATCTGGGATGTTCCAGCTCTAATATGCTCGATACGAGGACATCAAATTATCATAACTGTTGAACGCCGCTGCCCCAAGCTGCCGGAATGAACCGGAATGACTAATACTCAGAGGTGTCCACCAAACCCTATTAGTTTCTGATGTGCTGAAGCTAAGCCTTGAGGCCTGTGTGAATCTGTGCCAGAAAAAAAGTCCCAGATCTCAGAGTTTCTCCTGTGCTGGAAACGCATCCCCTTGACCTCTGACCCTAGGGCCGGAGCGGGGTGCTGGTGTGAGGGCCTGAGTTTAGAGGTGCAGGTGCACTACCCAGCACCAAGGGGTACCCTTCGGCTCCACGGCTGGGCTGTCCATGATTTTACAGCACCTTATTCTGTCATTAACTACCAGCATGTCCTTGTGTAGGGGGGGGTAGCTTTGCCGGTCCTTGTGTAGGGGGGGTTTCTTTGCCGGTCCTTGTGTAGCGGGGGCAGCTTTGCCGGTCCTTGTGTAGGGGGGGGTAGCTTTGCCGGTCCTTGCGTAGGGGGGGGTAGCTTTGCCAGTCCTTGTGTAGGGGGGGCAGCTTTGCCGGTCCTTGTGTAGTGGGGGCAGCTCTGCCGGTCCTTGTGTAGGGGGGGCAGCTTTGCCGGTCCTTGTGTAGGGGGGGTAGCTTTGCCGGTCCTTGTGTAGTTGGGGTAGCTTTGCCGGTCCTTGTGTAGGGGGGGGTAGCTTTGCCGGTCCTTGTGTAGGGGGGTATCTTTGCCGGTCCTTGTGTAGGGGGGGGTAGCTTTGCCGGTCCTTGTGTAGGGGGGGTAGCTTTGCCGGTCCTTGTGTAGCGGGGGTAGCTTTGCCAGTCCTTGTGTGTAGGGGGGGTAGCTTTGCCGGTCCTTGTGTAGTTGGGGTAGCTTTGCCGTCCTTGTGTAGGCGGGGTAGCTTTGCCGGTCCTTGTGTAGCAGGGGTAGCTTTGCCGGTCCTTGTGTAGGGGGGGTAGCTTTGCCGGTCCTTGTGTAGTTGGGGTAGCTTTGCCGGTCCTTGTGTAGGGGGGGTAGCTTTGCCGGTCCTTGTGTAGCAGGGGTAGCTTTGCCGGTCCTTATGTAGCAGGGGTAGCTTTGCCGGTCCTTGTGTGTAGTTGGGGGGTAGCTTTGCCGGTCCTTGTGTAGGGGGGGTAGCTTTGCCGGTCCTTGTGTAGGGGGGGCAGCTTTGCCGGTCCTTGTGTAGGGGGGGTATCTTTGCCGGTCCTTGTGTAGGGGGGTTAGCTTTGCCGGTCCTTGTGTAGCGGGGGTAGCTTTGCCGGTCCTTGTGTAGCGGGGGTAGCTTTGCCGGTCCTTGTGTAGTGGGGGTAGCTTTGCCGGTCCTTGTGTAGCGGGGGTAGCTTTGCCGGTCCTTGTGTAGTGGGGGTAGCTTTGGGGGCCTTGTGTAGGGGGGGTATCTTTGCCGGTCCTTGTGTAGGGAGGGTAGCTTTGCCGGTCCTTGTGTAGGGGGGGTAGCCTTGCCGGTCCTGGTGTAGCGGGGGTAGCTTTGCCGGTCCTTGTGTAGGGGGGGTAGCTTTGCCGGTCCTTGTGTAGGGGGGGTAGCTTTGCCGGTCCTTGTGTAGCGGGGTTAGCTTTGCCGGTCCTTGTGTAGCGGGGGTAGCTTTGCCGGTCCTTGTGTAGGGGGGGGGTAGCTTTGCCGGTCCTTGTGTAGGGGGGGGGGGTAGCTTTTTGCCGGTCCTTGTGTAGGGGGGGGGGGGGCGTAGCTTTGCCGGTCCTTGTGTAGGGGGGGTAGCTTTGCTGGTCCTTGTGTAGGGGGGGTAGCTTTGCCGGTCCTTGTGTAGGGGGGGTATCTTTGCCGGTCCTTGTGTAGGGGGGGGTATCTTTTTTGCCGGTCCCTCTTGTTGGGGGGTATCTTTGCTGGTCCTTGTGTAGGGGGGGTGTATCTTTGCCGGTCCCTCTGTTGGGGGGGTATCTTTGCCGGTCCCTCTGTTGGGGGGGTATCTTTGCCGGTCCTTGTGTAGGGGGGGTAGCTTTGCCGGTTCGCTAGCGAAGCACGGCGAGGTGCGGTAAAGCCGAGGCCTTGTTGCAAGGTTGCCGTGACAACACACCCTGGCGACGCAACCCTCAAAAACTCAAAAATAACTGTGTGTCCTTTGGCTCGAAACGATTTTCGCCCGTAGCTGATTGGTAACGTGTTTCGCCTGTGGAATCTTTTGGACGAGTGAATCCCACCCC
>CM045896.1:4260000-4290000 GCA_025169545.1 Anguilla japonica | reverse complement strand
CACTCATATACTGTACAGAAACAGAAACACACGCATCCAAATGCGCACACACACACATATACCCGCACCCACCCACACACACACACACTAGTACATTGCCTTCTGAAAGTTTTCACCCACCATTGATTATTTCTTCTTTTCCTGCATTGCAGGAAGTGAAACATTAAAGATATTTTAAGTATATTTAAATGGGGTTGTTTTTCAACTCCTACATGAGTAACTCTGTGATGTCAAGGCGAAATAGAGTATTTAGATGTCTTCAGGATGCAGTGAAATAGAAAAACTTGCAAATGACTTAACTAATTAGTTACTATTCACCCACGTTGCATTAAGAGCCTACACTCAACCGAACGTATTCCTCTCGAGATCAAGCTGACGATGAGGTCCACCTGTGTGTATTTTTAAACCGCCTGTGTTCGTTTGCCTAACAAGTATCACTGACCTGAAACAGCATTTTAAATCGGCTGTGCTGTCATGGAGACCAAAGAACCGGCTGTGGAACTATCAGACAAAACGTTGTTTGGAGTCAGAAAGCCGAAGGTTATAAAAAGACTGGCATTGACGTTTCCTCAGGAACTCCATTATAATACATATAAAAACACAGATAGATGGAGGAAGCAACAGCAAGGAGGGAAGGAGAGAGAGAGAGAGAGAGAGAGAGAGAGATAAAGAGGAAGAGTAAGGGGGGGAGAGACCAAGCGATGGAAAGAGGTAGAGGAGGAGGGGGAGAGAGGGGGAGGAAGATAGATAAAGAGGGAGAGAAAGGGGGAGAGAGCAAGTGGGGGAAAGAAAGGAAAAAGGGAGGGGGAGAGAGGGGGGGAGAGAGATAAAGAGGGAGGGAAAGGGAGAGAGAACACGTGAGGGAAAGAAAGAGGTAGAGGAGGAGGAGGAGAGAGGAGAACATGAGGGGGAGAGAGAGTGAGTGAGGGAGAGATAAACAGGGAGAGAAAGGGAGAGAGAACAAGTGAGGGAAAGAAAGAGGTAGAGGAGGAGGAGGAGAGAGATGGAGAGCGAGTGGGAGAGAGAGGGGGGAAAGAGAGAGAAAGAGGGCGAGAGAGGGCGGGAGAGAGAGGGAGAGAGATAGAGGGCGAATGAGGGTGCAGTGCCAGAGAGCGAGAGAGTGGCGAAAGAGAGGTAGAGAGAAAGAGGGAGAGAGAGAGAGAGAGGGGGAGAGACAGGGAGAGAGAAAGAGGGCGAGAGAGGCAGGCGGTGCCTGAGAGAGAGAGCGAGTGCAGTAGCGAGAGAGGGAGGCAGAGATAAGATAAGATCGCCGGGCCCCTGTGAACACTATCCCCCCGTGTCCCACACTCCCGGCTTATCAGAGCCTCCGCAGACACTCTGGAGGGACACGGACCCACTGATAGAGGGAACGAGAGAGAGAGAGAGAGAGAGAGAGAGAGAGAGAGAGAGAAAAGCCAGAGAAAAAGGGAAGTAGAAAAAGATGTGCAATTCTCACGAGTCCAAATCAAAGGGGGTTCACGGGAGTTCGCTGGAGTTTCTGGCTTAAATAGAGAGAGTGTGTCGGGGGAAAAATACAAAACTACAAGCACAAGAACAAAAAAAAAAAAAACATCCACCCACCCCCACTCCCCCCAAGAGGAAAAACTCTTGGAATTCACCTTGTTTCCTCTTAAGGTGCAATGATGGTGATCGAAGCTCTTGTCGCTGCTTGCAACTTTGCCTGGTTTGTGTCGCCATGGGAACTCACGGGAGTACGAACAAATGAACCGGAAGCCGCCATTTTTCATCCGCACCCGTTTTTCCAAAGTTTCTCTCCTCGGCCTGCGAAGTTTACGCCCTGGCCGGGTTCGCCCAGCGGCGTTGCAAACGGTTTCCGTAACGACGGGCGAAATTAATAGTAACGTTGAGCGTAAAATCGATGGCTGCTTTGCCTTTCCGCCCCCGCGAGAGGCTTCTGTTTTCGTTTCATGGGCACCCTAGCGGCGTCCGCAGCGATCGCAATCGTTGCATCGATCGCCGTTGCGCTATAAATAGCTCGTCGCTCGCAGTCAGGATGCCGGAGCGTTCCGGCGGCCTGTCGGCTCATGAATATTAATGAAGGGCAGCTGTCACTCAGGCGGACCCGGGAGCTCTGATTGGGCGGACGGGAGCACAGGATGAATGACACTGCGGGTGCGGTTTTCGCTTTTAAATGGGCTGCTCGTGCAGTTGGCATTGACTGATGCCGGCGGCGGTCGAGCAGGCTAATGCTAGCTGAGTCTACGTGCTGAGTGGACAGTTTTAGCCCCCCCCCCCCCCCCCGGCTGTGTGAGTGTTTCAGTCTTAAAGGGGAGCTGGGGAAAGGCATGACTGAGCCCGTCCGCAAACAGGACGTCCATCGCTGGGGCGCTACTATGGAACATCGGCCACCGCTCATGAGGGCCAGGCCAGACAAGTCCTCGCCCCACGAGTGTCGTTTCCCTGGCCGCGGTTGCCTGGGAAACGGTCTGATTGACAGCTTCTGCCGTCACCACTCCAGATCGCGCACCCTGGCGACTCTCGAGGCCGTGAAAGAAATGGTAGCTAAGCGACCGGGGCGGTCCGGTAGGCCTGGTGAAAAGTGCCGGTAACATCGCCTCATCCACAGAAATGTTCCACCGCTGTTTTATTTGAAGCCGCTCGGCTGTTCCTACACACAACACTTTTGGGCCCGACCACCGAAAGGGCTTCTGAGCCCCTTGATTTTATTTTTCAATCTTCTTAAAATATTTAATTGCAGGCGGTGCACTCTGATTAAATAATGGCGCACTTTGCAGACTGCGGTTTGAGTTCTGAGAATAAATGTGCCAGAAAGATTATAGCGTCTTCGATTACAGCGCTGAGACAAAGTCAGGCTTTTTTTTTTGTTCTTCTTCTTCTTTTTAATTCAATAAAACACATCTTAAATATTCAGGAGATGTTTCTGGGACTAATGAGTGCTCTACCTCGGGTGCCATGTTGTTCTAGCGGGGAGAAACAGCTGAAAAATGGAGCTGATTGCGGCTGTAATTGAGTCCGTCGCCTGCCCTGGAAAAGAAAAAAAAAAAAAAAACCGAAGGAAGGAAAGAAAGAAAAGAAAAAAAAAGGTACGCTATTCACAGATGGGGGTAAAGAAAGGAGAACCTTGAGAAGGCGTCAGCGGGCTGCGTTCCGTTAGGATAACACTTCCCCCGTCTCACCTGATCACAGACTGAGAGCCGCTCTCCTCTCCTCTCCTCTCCTCTCCTCCTCTCTCCTCCCCTCTCCTCTCCTCCCCTCTCCTCCCCTCCCCTCCCCTCTCCTCTCCTCTCTCTCTCCTCTCCTCACCCTCCCCTCCCCTCCCCTCTCCCCCTCTCCTCTCCTCCCCTCCCCTCCCCTCCCTCCCCTCCCCTCTCCTCTCCTCCCCTCTCCTCTCCTCTCCTCTCCTCTCCTCTCCTCTCCTCTCCTCTCCTCCCCTCCCCTCCTCCTCTCCTCTCCTCTCCTCCCCCCCGCTCCTCTCCTCCCCTCTCCTCCCCTCCCCTCCCCTCCCCTCTCCTCTCCTCTCCTCTCCTCCTCTCTCCTCCCCTCTCCTCTCCTCCCCTCCCCTCCCCTCCCCTCCCCTCTCCTCTCCTCTCCTCTCCTCCCCTCCTCTCCTCTCCTCTCCTCCTCCCTCCCCTCTCCTCCTCTCCTCTCCTCCCCTCTCCTCTCCCTCCTCCTCTCCTCTCCTCCCCTCCCCTCTCCTCCGCGCGCATCGATTGGCCGAGAGGAAGCGGGCCGCGTTTCTAACGCACGGCGGGCGGGGGGATTTACTGCGGAACACGGGCGCCCAATCGATGGGGGAGAGGACGCCTCATTAGGAACGTCCCCCGGCTACGGGACGGGGGCCCGGAGATGGCCCGTCGACAGGGTCGGGCGGGGGGGCTGCTGGCCACGAGGGGGGCGAGCAGCCATGTGACCCTGGGGAGGGGGGGTGGGGGGGAGAGAGCAATGCCTCATTAGGAACATCCCCCGGCTACGACCCGTCGACAGGGCGGGGGGGGCGCTGGCCACGGGGGGGGGGGGGGGGGGCGAGCGAGCAACCGCGTGACTCTGGGGAAAACCTAAAAAACGAATAAAAGAAACGGAAGCACAGACACGCGACCGGTCTGTCCTGCGGGACGAGCCCCCGGCCCCCCCCCCGGCGCCGGCGTTTTCACAGTCAGGGACGTCCCCAGGTGGTTTCCCCCGACAACAGCGACAAAAAAAAAAAAAAAAAAAAAAACGACCCTGCTGATTGGCCGAGGGGGTCTAATTGCCGTGAGCGCGTGCAGAGCAGGGGGCTGCGGCTGACAGCCGATCGTTCGGAAGCCTAAACGCGTTTCCTGGGGGCTCATGAAAATTCATGGGCACTGGCTGCCGCTGGAAGCCCTTGTGCGCTGACCGGAACTCTTTTTGCCAGGACAGGAAGGGACATAAAAAGGCAGGGGGTCTCGCTGGTAATTAAGGATCTCTGGTGGTAGTTCGGACTGCCGATAAGGGAACTGCGCTGAAAGAGGTCACAAAGGTCGTTCTGAGTGAGCGATAGCCATCCTACTGTAGAATAATTCGCCTGGATATACACAGCAGTTATTTTGCTGTTTGAATTTACATTAAAATGGGTTAAATGTTAAATACAAGCTGTGTAAGTCAACTTGGAAGAGAGACTGCCTTTTAAGAAAATGATTTTAAAAAAAACACTGCACTTTTTAGCTCGGACAAACAGCCAGTGTAAATGAATCTGCGGTACTGTAAAGACATGCAGACGCATGTTAATCCCAGATTTTTATTTATTTGCTCAGCAAACATGCTCATCTAGGGCAACTTACTCTGCACACATTCTTTTTGTGTGTGTGTAAATTACCCATTCGTACACCCAGGCATTTCACAGAAGCAGCAGCACTGCAGATGGACGCCCAGTTCTCTAACAGCTGCACAGCACTCCTGACCAGAATCAATGAAAAGCAGAGGGAAAAGATCGCTGTCTTTGTGCTGTGTACTGTGTAGTCTTTGTGCTGTGTACTCTGTACAGCTCGGGGCTGTTTTTGAGTTTTAATGTGCTGTACATGGGCGAATTACCCCAGGGAGCGTATTGTGACAGTTGTTTGTGAAACGCGCTGTATAAACACATTTTGATTTGATGATTTTGGCACTCCCACTCTCTGCCACACCCCCATCACCTCCCCCCCCCCTCCCCCAGTACTGTCCAGGAAGGCCTCGTGTCAATGGTAATTGTTACCAGGACTACCCTGCACTTGAAATAGTGTCTGACATGGTGTCTGGGACGCCAGTACAATTAGGATTGGGATCGGTGAGAAACAGTGAAATTCACCCCCTTTCCTGAACGTGTGGACCCCCAATATTTTTTTTTTGTTGGTCCCCTGGTGGTCCGAAGCCCCGGGGCACATGCCCAGCGTGCCCAGTCGCTAATCCGGGCATGTAAATACGTGTCCATTTCACTCAGTGTCTCATGTAGGGAGCAATGTGATTGGCTACCCCTGAGAAACGCACGCCTGTTCCCGTGGAAACCGCACGTCGTGGCTGAGCTGGAGAACCTCTGGCTGCGGTTGTTCACCAGGACCACCAAACCGGCCGGCAGACCCGGGCTCACAGCCCGAGAGAGGGTCACATGACCACCGAACCGGCCGGTAGAACCGGGCTCACAGCCCGAGAGAGGGTCACATGACCACCGAACCGGCCGGCAGAACCGGGCTCACAGCCCGAGAGAGGGTCACATGACCACCGAACCGGCCGGCAGAACCGGGCTCACAGCCCGAGAGAGGGTCACATGACCACCGAACCGGCCGGCAGAACCGGGCTCACAGCCCGAGAGAGAGGAGGAGTCACATGACCACCGAACCGGCCGGCAGAACCGGGCTCACAGCCCGAGAGAGGGTCACATGACCACCGAACCGGCCGGCAGAACCGGGCTCACAGCCTGAGAGAGGGTCACATGACCACCGAACCGGCCGGCAGAACCGGGCTCACAGCCTGAGAGAGGGTCACATGACCACCGAACCGGCCGGCAGAACCGGGCTCACAGCCCGAGAGAGGGTCACATGACCACCGAACCGGGCTCACGGCATGAGAGAGGGTCACATGACCACAGAACCGGGCTCACAGCCTGAGAGAGGGTCACATGACCACAGAACCGGGCTCACAGCCCGAGAGAGGGGCACACCGACACGCTCAGAGTTAAATCAACACTGAGAGAGTGCATGCTGCCCTCCGCTGGACGGATGCGTGTTTTAACTGAACACCGAGCGTTTTGCTGTGGGCGTGCCATGTGTGTCCCTCCGCCCTTTCTCCAAGTTCTAAATGAGCGTTTAGTATTCCTCACCCTCCCCGCCCTTCAGCCCCCCCACCCCCCCTCCCCGTCGTCCCACAGGGCCAACCCGTCCCCAACGTCCCCGAGGACGTCCCAGGAAGTGGAATATGAATCACTGGCGCCCCATTGGTCTGGGGGAAGGACGGGTCTGGAAGGCTGATTTGAGTGGAGTAATTGGCTTTATTAGTGCAGATTTTCAGCTGTGCTGGTGATGGGGTGATGGGGGGGGGGGGGGTGGGGGGGGGGGGGGGGGGGGGTGGGGGGGTGGGATGGGAGCCACCAGCGTCTCCTCCACCCACACTTACCCACCCCCACCCCTCCCCCACCCCCCCCCCCCCCTTCATGCCAGTTTAGGGGGCCTTGCATAATTGTTTCTTCTCTCCGTCTTCCTTGTCATTGTCGGATGGGTCCTGGGAGATTATTAGCAAACGCCGGTCCCTCAATAATTCATCAGAAGCTATTTATACACAGATGGGGAGTCCTTTAAAAGTCTCTTCCGAGCGAGCTTATCGGCTGTGCAGAGACAAACAGAGAGAGAGGGAGAGGGGGGAGAGAGGGGGGAGAGAGGGGAGCTGGGGGGGATAAAGAAAACAGAAAATGTGTGAGAGAGAGAGGGAGAGAATGAAAACCGAGTGTGAGAAAGAGAGGGAGGGGGAGAGGGAGAGAAAGAAACAGAGGAAGAAAGGGCAGGTGAGAGCGTGTATTGCAGAGATAGCCAGAGAGAGAGAGGGAGGGAAGGAGAGAAAGTGAGAAAAATAGAGAACAGTGGAGTGTGGGAGGGAGAGAAAGGGAAAGAGAGTGTGAGAGAGTGTGTGTGAGACAAAAGGAAGTGAGACAGAGAGAAAAAGGAGGGGTGTGTGAGAGTGTGTGTGTGAGGGTAAGAGAGGGAGAGAGATGTCGAGATGGAGAGTTTGAGAAAGTGTGTGTGTGAGGGACAAAGAGAGAGAGCAGTAACTGTGTTTCTCACACACTTTTTTTAGGGGAGAGTGACCCCAGCTCCTCCCTACTTTGGGCTTCAAGGTGATGCGGCTCGAAAGGAACCCGCTGCCCAGGGACTGGGTGTTCTCTGCGTGTTCTCTACACGTTCTCTGCTTTCGGCTCCTGCTGATGAAATTGTCTCGCGTTCAAACGCTCAGGCCCTGTCTGTCAGAGCTCTGTGACGCTGGAAAAGCTGCTTTTGCGCTCGGTGTGGACAGTGGAATCGTGGCCGTGGTTACCGCGTTCACCGCGTTCTCCAAGCGACCTCTTTCTGTCGTGGTGCCCTCCCCTTCTGATGTGGGTGTGTGTTTGCATGTATACGTGTGTGTGTGTGTGTCTGTGCGAGGGAGAATGTGTGTATGCGTGCGCACATGCTTTGTGTGTGTGTGTGTGTGTCTGTGCGAGGGAGAATGTGTGAGTGTGTGTATGCATGCGCACATGCTTTGTGTGTGTGTGTGTGTCTGTGTGAGGGAAAATGTGTGAGTGTGTGCATGCGTGCTTGCGTGTGTATTCATATGTGGGTAGAGAATAAGAAAGAAATCAGTCCCATCTCCTTTGCTTTTGATTAAAAACCCAAACTAATAGGTTTTGGCTCTTGGGGGACTTGCATGTGGAGTTTGGAAAAGATCTCGGAGGCTATTAAAGTGCAAATCTGTAATCATTTGCGGAGGTGGTTCTCTCTCTCTCTCTCTCTCTCTTTCTTTCTGCCATTCCCTGTTGGTTGGACCGGGCAGCGCCCTGAATGGACAAACAGGAACGTTCCCTGAGTTTGCTGCAGTCCGAGCAGCACACTGGGATCTGAGGAGGAACTCCACACACACACACACACACACACACACACACACTGCACGTCACGCCTGAGAGGACAATCCCACGTTACTCACATCCTAATCTCCAGCACAGCACCATCCTGATGAATTACAGCCATCCACAGTGACCTCATGAATAAGGAAGGAGGGAAGCTGGCACGCATTTCCAGTTATTTGCAGCTGATTGATACTCAGTGTGAAGGAGACTCTGTCCCCCTGCCTCTGAGCTCTAAGAGACCTATAAACGGACTGTGAGCCACAGTGTCAGATCACTGAGAGCTGCTGAATTTGGGGTTCTGGAGCGGTCACCCATGGGGAGGGATACTCCAGACAGCTATGTTTGGGGGAGGGGGGGGGAGGGGGGGAGGTCACATGGTTTGGCTGCCAGTGCGGGAGTTTTCGGTGTCACCAGCAAGGGATTATGGGAAGGAACCCCTGCCTGTGACATCAGTACCCTCGGGCGAGGAATCGGGGCGCCAGACTTCCCCAGTGACGGCGGCGGGTTCGAGCCGGAAGCCATTTAGACGGAGGAAGAAAAGAAGAAGAAAAAGCGCTCAGCAAAAAGAACGGTCATAAATGACCAAAGTGTGGGAAGGGACGCCCAGACCAGTGTGATCCCCGGAGGACGCTGAGGTGTTTTAGGGAGGGTGCACTCATTTGCTCATTCGAGGGGGTCATTTTTTTGTGGGGGCTGAATCCCACACCCTCCTGGGGGGGGGGGGGGGAGACGAGCGTTTAAATCTGCAGAAACGCAGCCCCGCAAATTTCCGCAAAGGACAGAGGGTCGGGCTCGGGCGGACGAGGGCCAGGACAATCAATCCGCAGAGAGCGCGACACCTGTCTCCCAGAGCCCCGCGCTCTTCCCCTCTCTGTCCCCCTCTCTCTCTCTCCCTCAGTTTCTCTCGCCCACTCTGTCTCGCAATCTCCCCATCCCTCTCTCTCTCTCCCACCCTCTCTCTGTCTCTCTACCCTCCAGCTTACCTCTATCTCTCCTTTCCTTTCTCTCTCCCACTGTGTTTCTCCTTCCTTCCTCCTTTCTCTTCTCGCTATCTCTCCTTCAATTTTCCATCCTGTCCTCCTTCCTCCCTCTTTCCCTCTCTCTCCTTCTCTCCCTCCTCTCCTCTGTCTCTATCTCTCTCTATCTCTTTAAGAATGTGCACGATAGTGTAGAACCCAGCTGTTAGAGACTGGCTCTGTAGGAAGTCTTGCCCGGCTCACAGTGTGTGGGGCTCTATATGCTGTGTCATTACTCAGGTAATGTGTGGGTGGGGGGTGGGCAGGTGGGGGGGGGGGGGATGCATAAGCATGCTGCAGAGTGGCCTGCACTCTAATTCCACTGCCTTCTTATCATAACCGTCCATTATCCGGGGTCCAAAATGGCATGTTTCTGCCCTGATTATGCCCATTACAGGGATGTACAGTGATCACAGCAGCGTCTCCCTCTAACCCAGTCACATGACTCCCCTCTCAGGACAGGAAGGGGGAGATGGAACACGTGACATGATGAGATGGTAGATGGGTTAAGTAGAACTACACAAAGCCCCTGTACCTGTATTCACTCACACACACACACACACATGCAGACATGCATGCACACACACACACACACACACACACACGTGCTCACACACAAATGCACATAAACTCAGACAAACACACGCGCCCAAGTACACACACACCCGTGCGCACACACAAACAAACACACACACGCAGGTACACACACATTCTCTCCCACATTCACACACACACACACACACACACACACAGTAGCTGAGGGATCACCTTCGCTGAAAGTGTCCTTTTTACTTTATCTTTCCCTCAATCGCTGTAATACGGTTAACTTCTCCAACGGCTGCATTTAGAATGCGGCGGATACGTTGGGGATTACTCCTCCAGCGGAGGGCCCCCAGACCACAGGCCATCGGACAGGACGGCCCCACAGCCGATAAATCAGGCTGACGATGTAGCATGACGCTCTGGAACCCGGGTCTGCGCTCCCCAGGCCGTGGGTTTGATTCCCGGGGAGGCCTACTGCCGCTGTACCCTGGAGCGGAGGTGCTTAGCCCAAATTTCATCAGTAAATATCCGGCTGTATAAATAGATTGTGCGCTGAGGAATGTGAGCTGCGCAGGTCCCCCTGGATAGGAGCGTCCGCTAAACGCCCTTTTTAAAGCGTTATTATTACATCACCAACCGGCCAGGTGTGCTCCAGTGCTGCTCCGCTCTGTCTCTCTGATGGTATAATGACCATGTTTCTGCGCTCTCTCTCTCTCTCTCTCTCCCTCTCTTTCTCTCTCTCTCTCTCTCCCTCTCTCTCTCTCTGTCTCTCTCCCTCTCTCTCTCTCCCTCTCCCTCCGCTCTCCTCCTCTCTCTCCTCCCTCTCTGTCTCTCTCCCCTCTCTCTCTCTCTCTCTCTCTCTCTCCTCTCTCTCTCTCTCTCTCTCTCTCTCTCCCTCTCTTTCTCTCTCTCTCTCTCTCCCTCTCTCTCTCTCTGTCTCTCTCCCTCTCTCTCTCTCCCTCTCCCTCCCTCTCTCTCTCTCTGTCTCTCTCTCCCTCTCTCCCCCCTCTCTCCCTCTCTCTCTCTCCACCTGTCTTTCTCTCTCTCTCTCGTTTTAGAGGCCTGTCTCTCGTCCGTGTCTAAGTCCCAGAGCTGCCTGTTCGGCTGCCAGAGTCCAGTCCGGCTGGCAGCAGCTCAAAGAGCTCTGAGGTGTCCATCTAACGGACGGCCGTATCCCAACACGGACTCCTGATTGGCTGCTGTCTCCACACAACAGCCTCCCCGAGGACTCCTGATTGGCTGCTGTCTCCACACAACAGCCTCCCCGAGGACTCCGATTGGCTGCTGTCTCCACGCAGCAAACATCCCCCACCTCGCTCCTCCCACCCACCGCGCCTTCCCAGCAGCCACTGGGTGGGTCCACGTCCCTGAAGCCCCCAGAAAACCAAGGAAAGAGGGGGTGAGATAGAGAGAGAGTGTGTGTGTGTGAGTGTGTGTGTGTTTGTGTGAGTGAGAGAGAGAGTGTGTGTGTGTGTGTGTGTGAGTGTGTGTGTGTTTGTGTGAGTGAGAGAGAGAGTGTGTGTGTGTGAGTGTGTGTGTGTTTGTGTGAGTGAGAGAGAGAGTGTGTGTGTGTGAGTGTGTGTGTGTTTGTGTGAGTGAGAGAGAGAGTGTGTGTGTGTGTGTGTGTTTTTGTGTGTGAGTGTGTGTGTGTGTGAGTGAGTGTGAGTGAGAGAGAGAGTGTGTGTGTGTGTGTGTGTGTGTTTGTGTGAGTGAGAGAGATAGAGAGAGAGTGTGTGTGTGTGTATGTGTGTGTGTGAGAGAGAGAGAGAGGGAGGGACTGGGGACCGCTTACCCCATTTTCTAAACTGGGTCACACACCCATCTGAAACGCTACACGCAGAATTCTGTAAAAATATCCTCCGCGCTCAGAGAGGAAACACTAAACAATGATGCCGAGCGGAATCTGGCCAGTGTCCACTGCTTAAGAGCCGTTACATACTGGAGACACATTAACCACTGAGGCTCCCACTCTTACCATTACAGGGCCCCGAAATGCCAGGAGCTGAGCCCAGAGAAGAGCCCCCTCAACCAGCTGCTCCTCGGGCTCCGTCCACTAAACCCCCACTAACCCCCACTAACACCACACAGCCTCAGAACAGCTACTTCCAAACTGGACCAATCAGAGCCTACCAACTCATAACAAGACAGAAACAAAATTATATTAATCTTTGGGGAAACCCAGATTTAAAAAAAATCAAGACGAGCTGGCATGCTGTCTGGCCCTAATATGAGAATACAGTGTTGCAGATTATCAGTCCACAGTGGAGAAAAAATATTCCAAACACACACAGTAACTGAGGAAATGCAGACTCAGTGAGCACGGCCTGGCTGTAGAGACGGGCCAAACCCTCCCCCCCCCCCCACCCCCCCACCCCCCCACCCGGTAGACCCGGCTGCCCAGAGAAGACAGGCCGCACTGAAACAGCAACTGACAGCAGGTTCAGACAGAGCAGCGCATCCTCTCTGAATGTGAAAAATATAAACAAATCGGAGACAAAAAAAATGTATTCCCGGTTTTCAAAATACTACACAGAAACTTTCCAAACTTGCCTGAGACAAATAAATGCAAATAGCCCTCTGAAAGGAGAAGGTATCCTGCACATTTGGCTGAGGCATGTGCTGCCTCTTGCCCATGAAAGAGAAACAGCAGTGATCCATAATCCCTGTTAAGAGTCGTTTGATAAATTCGCTATTGTTGTTTTATTAAAAACTGTTGCCACTGTTGTTCATTCTGTCGTTGCTTTGCTATCGTGTTTCGTGGACGTTTTTATCATTGTTTTCTGGTAACTGTTGTGCAAACAACACGCTTTGGCGACGTGTACGTCAATAAACATTTTGAAATGAACTGAAATTGAGAGAGAGGAGGGAGAGAGAGAGACAGAGTGATAAAATAGAGAGAGAGAATGAGAGAGACAGAGAGAAAAAGGAGGGAGAAAGAGAGGGAGAGAGAGCTCTCTAAAACAGAGGGAAGGAACTGAGGATTTGGGACAGCAGAGATTGAAAAAGGACTGGCATGGGGTCGGGTTTGGGGGGGGGGGGGGGGGGGGGGTGAGAGCGAATCAGCAGCTTTGGAACCACTACATCCTGTCAGAGCCCCCAAAGTACTGAGAGGGAGAAAAACCAGCAGGCTTTGAAATGTTCTGCCCCCCCAAGCATGACAGCCCCCCCCCCCCCCCCCACCATACACGATGGGTTACTCTAAAACTCCCTCCCCAGACATGATGGGTCACCCCCTCCCCAGCCCAGAAAGACAGGCTGTTTAATTGCCCAACATTGTGACCTGAAGGATTCCCTTCTGAGTGACGAGATGATGTCACAGATGGCTCGTGATCGCTTCTTCCTATTCGTCCGACTGGAGCACCCAGCGGCCGCCGCGGTTGCCATGGTCCCCAGTGTGCATGGCGACTGTGAGGTTTGGCGGAATGAGCAGGTCAGACCGTAGACCGCGATGAACACCACAGACCGTCCAATGAGGGCGATTATCCCGTCCAGGGGCCAAAGCTATTGGCCCCTGATCACGAGGCCCAGCTTTGGCTACTTCCTGTTCTGAATGAGGGCGTCATTTGAAAGAAATAATAATTTAAAAAATAATAATAATTTCTAGCTTATAAAGATGAATGTTGCACTACAATACCGTCCAATTCTGATGCTCAAAACACTGCTACTGATACGCTTCAGGGCATAAATAATACATGGGCGGGTTAACATATAATGTACGTCTCGTGCAATTATATGAATATGTAATGTAATTTCATACGCACTGAAGCTGCTTTTATGGACACAGTTCCTGTACGTTTTTATGTTTACGTAACAAAACGCAGCCGCATAAATATTTAAATGCGCAAACCGTGGCACTGCCGCCGTCGTCGTCGCTGAATATTTCAGCTGCGGGTGAAATGTATCGCCAGGAAGTCCGTAATCGCGACGCGTGCGTAACCCGACGGCGATGATGGCGTCAGAGCCCCGTCGCTGTGCGTCTGCAGTAATAAACGCCGTAGAGAAACAGATCTCTCAGACGCGCGCAAAACACCGCATCCCTCGCTCGTTCGCCTGCTTTTACTCCTACAGGACCGGCCCTGTCAGCCACGTAATCTGCGCTGGCAAGGAAAACCAAATATTTTTTCTTCTTTCTTATTTTCTTTTATTTTTTTTAACCGAATATACATATTAGACAGAACTACTGAATAATGCATTCAGACCTGTTGAGAAAGGCACAAGCAAAAAAATGCATATTACTTATTTCTTAAAGTAAAAATATTGCAAATGTGTGCATTTGCATGAAAACATGAATGTAGAATATATTGAGAAATAACACCTAAGCTGCTACTGTAATATATAGGAGCAGCAATAGTATAGTTCTGCCATTAATAGCACTGGTCATATACATTTGTGTTTTATAGAACATATTTGTACATCTGGATTTGCTTTTCTAACACATAATGCAGATGTGCACTGTGTTGCACTTGTGATCTAAGATCCATTGTGACATCATCACTGTGTGTCATCATGACTAAGAGCACTCATGAAGCTGGCTCAGCACTCAGCACACATCAGTGTACTCGTGCACTACTTAGTACACAAGACCTGCCCTCAAAATACCCAGTCAGCTCCTCCTCCTCTTCTTTCCTTGTGCCGCAAAGCCTCCTCCGATTGTCCCCCCACGGGCACCTATTTCTCTGGGGGTGGTGGTGGTGGGAGGGGGGGTCCGGGGTCACACTTTTCTCCCCAGACTGACACAGCCAGTCTGCAGCCGCCCCTCTCCGTCTTCATCTTTAATAATTTAACGCACTCTTTGAAAGGCCTCGCCGTGATGCGTACGCCAACTCTGTGAATTTTAAAATTATCGTATGAAATAAAAATGAGGCGAGGAGGAGGAGGAGGAGGGAGAGGGTGAGCAGGAGGAAGAGGGCGTGTTCGCGGGGGCGTTCGAAGGCGGTGCGGAGGGCGTGGGATTGAAATTTGGGCTTTTGAGAGGAGTCTCTCTGACCCCTTTCTCACGCCACCAGGTACTCCGCTTGATTGGTCGGCTCCCGGGGGTCAAAGGTCGTTTGGCTTTCCACCAATCGGCAGGGAAGCTGCGATGGTATTTACACCTACTCCTCTCTGAAGTCTGAGAGAAGAGGGAACCCGCAGCCTGACTGGGGATGCTGTGCCAAAACGCACTCTTCAGAGGGGGGGGGGGGTCAACCCACAGGCTAGTGGTGCATTCTGGGACATGGATCCAGTATCAAAAAAAAAAAGACGTGCAATAATCTGAGAGTTTTTAAATACATAAATACTATAATTAGTCACAAAAAAATGTACAGTCCTATACAGCCAGAAATCTAATTGTGGAATACCAGCATTCCTGAACTTCCTTCCAAAAGCATGTGGATTTGGCTGCACCTTTACAATGGGCTTTATGCTGGTTCTGTCCAACAGTGCAGTTTGTGTGCTTGATCTCTCTCCAGAGTGCATGAGTGTGCACGTGTGTGCTTGCCTATGTACATGTGTGTGTGTGTGTGTGTGTGTGTACATGTGTGTGTGCGTGTCTGTGTATGCTCGGGTCTGTATCTCAGCCAGTGTGTGTGTGTGTGTGTGTGTGTGTGTGCGCGTGTGTGTGCACATGCGTGTGTATGTGCGTGCATGCGTGTGTGTGTGTGTGTGTGTGTGTGTACATGTGTGTGTGCATGTCTGTGTATGCTCGGGTCTGTATCTCAGCCAGTGTGCGTGTGTGTGCACATGCTTGTGTATGTGCGTGCGTGCATGCGTGTGTGTGTGTGTGTGTGTGTGTGTGTGTCTGTGTATGCTCGGGTCTGTATCTCAGCCAGTGTGTGTGTGTGTGTGTGCGTGTGTGTGCACATGCATGTGTATGTGCGTGCATGCGTGTGTGTGCTTGCCTATGTACGTGTGTGTGTGTGTGTGTGTGTGTACATGTGTGTGTGTGTGTGTGTGTGTGTGTGTGTGCATGTCTGTGTATGCTCGGGTCTGTATCTCAGCCAGTGTGTGTGTGTGTGTGTGTGTGTGTGTGCGTGTGTGTGCACATGTGTGTGTGTGTGTGTGTGTGTGCTCGGGTCTGTATCTCAGCCAGTGTGTGTGTGTGTGTGTGTACGTGCGTGTGTGTGTCCGTGTCTGTGTATGCTCGGGTCTGTATCTCAGCCAGTGTGTGTGTGCGTGTGTGTGCACATGCGTGTGTAGGTGCGTGCATGCGTATGTGTGTGTGTGTCTGTGTGTGTATGCTCGGGTCTGTATCTCAGCCAGTGTGTGTGTGTGTGTGTGTGTGCGTGTGCACGTGCTTGTGTATATGCGTGTGTGTGTGTGTGTGTGTGTGTATGTGCGTGCATGCGTGTGTGTGTGTGTGTGTGTGTGTGTGTGTGTGCGTGTCTGTGTGTGCGTGTGTGTGTGTGTGTGTGCGTGTCTGTGTGTGCGTGTGTGTGTGTGTGTGTGTGTGTGTGTGTGCTCGGGTCTGTATCTCAGCCTCTTCGGCTCTAGCTCTTGTGTTCCATTAGCAGGCTCGCTCATCCAGCTCGACTTTCAATGCAAGAGAACGCAGAAAGCATCCACCTGAGTTACCAAGGCAACAGCGCCAGTCCCGGCCAACAGCAGTCCTGGACCGGCGAGCCCAACCGCAGCATCACTAAAGCGCTAAATATAACTTAACTCACGTCGGCCGAGAGCCGTGAACCAAAATCTCCGGATCGTTCAGGAAGTGTCCCTGTAAGCCCGTAACACTCCTGAAGCAAAATCCCGGATTAATTCCTGAATTGCGAGAGGCGGCCTGAAGAGCCCTCGTACGATAATTCGCGGTCCCTCGCTCGAAATAATCCCATTTATCCCCGCGCACGGCGTTCATCCCAAATCGCCAAGGTGACCTGCTCCACCCCCCTGTACCGTCGCCTCTGTAAATCGCGTGCTACTAGATTAGCTGGTAGCGTGTGATTTAGAAGAGACTCTCAAAGCCGCACGCCATGAGCTTCTCTTTAAATCGCGCTACACAGGACTCTCCTTAAATCATCGCAACACGCTCAAGATTGTCGTCGAGTCACATGCTACGAGATTCTCTTTTTAAATCACATGCCAAAACATAGTCTCCAAAAAAATCACACACTGTGAGATCCTCGTATAAAGCACACGCACAAGTGCATCTCTTTAAATCAAAGGCTTTGAGATTCTCTTTAAATTGCATTATGGGATTGTTTGCAGATCAAATGCTCTTTGTAAAAACAGATTCTTTGTAAAATCACATGTCTCAAAATTCTCTGTAAAGCACAGTCTCTGATATTCTCTTTAAATCACACAATGCCAGATTCTGTTTAAAATGCACGCAAAGACATTCTTTGCAAATCATACACCATGGGATTCTCTTTAAATCACACACTGCAAGATTCTGTTTAAATCACAAACTTCAAGATTCTGTTTAAATCACACACTACAAGATTCTGTTTAAATCACGCACTACAAGATTCTGTTTAAATCACACGCTACAAGATTCTGTTTAAATCACGCACTGCAAAAGGTTATGGAAATCACGCAACACAAGATCGTATTTAAAGTACACGTTCAAAGATTGTCTTAAAATCACATGTAATGTAGCCCCCCTAACCCCCTCCCCTCCCACCTGTCCTGTGTGCTGATAGCTCTCCCCCCCCCCCCCTCCTGTGTGGGGTGGTGGTGGTGGGGGGGGGCGGTTGGCGTCTGAATAAGCAGCACGCAGGCAGATGAAACACAGGACCGCTGGCTGAGTTGGCGATAAAGGTTGTGTGTGACTGTGCTCTGAGTACAAAAAGGATGCTTACCCCCCCCTCCCCCCCCCCCACCCCCACCCCTGCCAAAAAATAAGCAAAGAAAACAAATCAGCTGCACAAATCTTACAGGCGATGGGAGAATTAAGCTCCCACAGCAGCTTGCTGCTGCGCTCCTGTCCCACTGTTACACAGCTCCGCGAACCTCTCGCATCAGTGCTGAAGATGATGACGATGACGCTTTCTGATATAAAGGGTGGGGCCACCGTGAAGGGGAAATTCCTACACTTACCCCCCCCCCCGTCCCCCCCATGAAAGAACGAATGTGTTTGCTGCCATTCGTAGCAGTTAGCGGCACGTAGCGTGGTTGGTACACGTGTAAACAATAAATCGCTCCCTTAACTGGACACGTCTCGCCCCCCCCCCCCCCCCCCAACCCTGCCCCAGCCCTCCCACCCCCCCGCCTCTCGGCCGAGGGGAGAGAGAGAGAGAGAGGCTTTGCTATCCCTGGCCCCGCTGTGGCGTAATGAATAATAGCGGTAAACCCGTTAAAAGTGATGGTTTTTCCAATTCCTGTCATTACTACAAGCGCTCATAAGTGCCACTGATAAAAAGAAGCCAGGCCACTACAATAGAGAGAGCCCCAGCCCCCCTTCCCCCACACACACATACACACACATACATACACACACAACAATGCCACAGGGGGAAACTGGCTATCTATCACCGCGTGGCCCAGAGCCGTAGGAGCCGTAATGGCGCTCGTGCTGGAAACGCCTTCGCTGTCCAACTGCAAGCGAAAGGGAACGATGCAATCTTTGGCGGCTGGGGGGGGTCAAAGGTTAAATTCTAGGCGGAAGGCGTAAAACGTAGGACTCTCGAGAGAGACAGAGAGAGAGAGAGAGAGAGAGAGAGAGAAAAGGGTGAAAATCACGGGGAAATAACGGAAAGCAAAACAGCGGGCCACAGTTCTGGGTCAGCAGCTTTCTAATGCAGTTTGTCCAATAATCCAGTTCCTGAATCCGGTCCAGGAAGTACAGGGATGGGAGGGGGGGGGGGGGGTTCACATACAGTAATGTCAAAGCAATTAGCAAAAACGCCAGGGCTGCCTGATTTACTCTCCAGATTACAGAAAAACCGATGGTGCCTGCTGTGTGTGTGTGTGTGTGTGTGTGTGTGTGTGTGTGTGGTGTGTGTGTGCGTGCGCACGCGTGTGTGAGACAGAGAGAGACAGAGACAGAGAGAGGGAGAGAGATTTTGGGATATCGCTCATCGATTTCCGTAGATACTTTCTGTGACCCAACAGGCATTGATTTCTCTTGAGCTCCTGCCCAGTGCAGTAGTGATTAGGCCTGTGTGATTCGCGCAGTTTGAGGGACGTGAACCTCCCCTCATCTCACTACGGTTCTGTGGGCTTCTCAGAATTGCTTTCGCTAATCTTCTTACCAAACCAGTGGGGTGAGTGGGTGTTGAAAGAAGGCTGCAAAAGCTAAACCCTAAACTTGCCAACAGGCCGTCTGGCTTCAGGGGATGAAATGACCTAAAATCTTGAGGAAGCCGTTTTGCACGAGCTAGGCTTGTCATCCCACATCCATGACAATCTAGCAAAATTCTGGATTATTACCTGGACAATTTCCAAAACGTTTTGGAGTTCCTTCTTTGAGACTCGTACTTTAGCCAGAAGGATTTTTCTACATAATCATCTTCCAAATATGAAACTGCATACAGGAATGCCTGCCCTGGTTCCAGAAACAAAATTCAGGAATAGCTGTACATAATCCAGAACAAAAGGTCACATTCCGCAATACATTACTTAAATATTCCAGAACACAATCTGACATTTTGGAATGCTGATCCCCATCCCAGAAAACCAATCAGATTTGCTGAAAGCCCATCTCCGTTTTAACTGGCGTCATCCCTGGTATGGCATGGAAACCACATCCCCTGTGTAACCATAGCAACATGGCATTGGTAGACTGACTGGCTGTATTCAACAGAGATCACCAGCACCTGTATTGAATTCTTTCCAGAAAGAGGTCAAATATCAAACAAAACACGTGCACAAGTCCTATTTATATAAGCCATTACACAAATAAATAAATAAAACAGCAGATATGCCAATATGAAATAATTTAAGGAGTATACTTTCACGTATGCCCAAGAACTGATATGGCCTACTGTTAAACCACCCCCCCCCCCCCCCCCCCCCCCCCCACCAAAAAAAACCCTTAAAAGTCTTGTACATTTACTCAGCATGAGATTTTGGTATTCATATTGCCCAACCCCCCCCCCTCAGTGCACAGTGTGGCAGGGCCCAAAAAAAAACCCTGTGTGGCAGGGCCCGTGGCAGGGCCCCATGTGGCAGGTGGCACCCGTGTGGCAGGGCCACAGGGCACAGTGTGGCAGACACTAGTCACCGCGACCAGCACAACGCCGTGTGGGATGCCGGGAGGAGAAGCATTCAGTGTCTGAGCGCTTTAAATATTTATCACACGACGGGGCAGCCCTCACTCGGAGCTGCGTGTCTGAAAACAGAAACTGTTTATATTTCCAAAGAGCTCCTGACACAACAGGGCCGTGCTTTCAGGCGGCTACATCAAAGCCGAGAGGACCGGCGAACCCCCGCCTTCAGAAAGCTTCTGCACAGGGAGGGGTCACTTACTGTTCTGCCAAACGTGAAAGCAGCGGTTTACCTTGCACCTCTCCCCTCTACAGGGCCTCTCCTGTGTCCAGGGCCTCTCCCCTCTACAGGGCCTCTCCTCTGTACAGGGCCTCTCCTGTGTCCAGGGCCTCTCCCCTCTACAGGGCCTCTCCTCTGTACAGGGCCTCTCCTGTGTCCAGGGCCTCTCCCCTGTACAGGGCCTCTCCTCTGTACAGGGCCTCTCCTGCATCCAGGGCCTCTCCTGCATACAGGGCCTCTCCTGCATCCAGGGCCTCTCCTGCATACAGGGCCTCTCCTGCATCCAGGGCCTCTCCCCTGTACAGGGCCTCTCCTGCATCCAGGGCCTCTCCTCTGTACAGGGCCTCTCCTGCATACAGGGCCTCTCCTCTGTCCAGGGCCTCTCCTCTGTACAGGGCCTCTCCTGCATCCAGGGCCTCTCCCCTGTACAGGGCCTCTCCCCTGTACAGGGCCTCTCCTCTGTCCAGGGCCTCTCCTCTGTCCAGGGCCTCTCCTCTGTACAGGGCCTCTCCTGTGTCCAGGGCCTCTCCTCTGTACAGGGCCTCTCCTGTGGCCAGGGCCTCGCTGATAGACTGTTCACGCTTGTGTTAACCTGCTCTTCTTGCTTTTTTTCTGCTTTACTATTAATGCTATTAAACATTAATAGTTCAGCGATCAGATTTTTATGAATCCCCAACGGTGATTTCAATATTTGTTTTTATTTAAATAATTGTTTTTTATGAATTGATTTTACTGCATCATGCCTGTTTCCTTTTTTTAGAGCACATACGCTCTAAGTCGCTTTGGACAAATTCATCTAATTAGGAGAATACATCCCCAGAAACGCTCATATGGAACTATAACAGCATTAGATTTATGTAAGTCCATTTTAATTAGCTCCCTACCTGTTCTACCTTTCTCAGGTAGTCCTGGGCAACAAGTATTAAAAACATTTTTAGAATGTTCCTAACTGAATGTTCCTAACTGTTCCTAACTCCCTGACCCTGTGTGAGCTCGCTGCTTTGCACCAGAAATGGGATGAAGCAGAATAGAAATAATCCAGCAAAACAAAACACCTGTGTTTGAATCCACTGCTTTAACATTTAATAGCTGTCTGTGATGTTGCCTTGTCTCTGCTCATTATACAGTAGGACCTATAGGAGGACTGCGCCCTGTTGCCACGGCGATATTTAACGCCATGGCGACAGCTGACGCGGAGATCAGTGCTCTGATCAGATCCAGCCCTGCAGAGGACAGGAGAAGTACAAGCATCCTACTTTCTCACTCCCTATGAACCCAGATACGTCTCCATTTGAATTTCTGAATTTACCTTACCCCCCCCCCCCCCCCCCATAGATTACATTACATCCAGGTATTTAGGAGGCACCCTTATCCAGAGCAACTTACCAAGCTTAATTATTTTAAATACAGTCAATTTATGCAGCCAGATATTTTACCAGAGCTATGAAGGCTATGTCCCTTGTTCAAGGGCACAACGGCAATGTCCCATCGGGTACATAAACCTGCAACCTCTCAGCCCAGTTCCATGACTAGTACGCTACACTGCTGCCCCAGATACGCCCCCCCTCCCCCCTCCCCCCTCAACCCCCCAAGTTAGATTGCCATCTTTCACTATGCGCAGGCAGCTGATTGGTTGAAATGCGGTCCCTGTGACAGTCCGGTCCTGTATAAATGAGCATCTGCAGTGTCTCAGCTGCCCAGCTGAAAAATGGGTCTGCCATGCGTGCTATTTACATATTTATTCATCTGGTTTTTTTGCTCGCTTATATATTGCATGAATACAAGCAGCTGCAAGGACATACATACCCTGTTTCCCCCTCTGCACACACACACACACTCGCACACACACAAAGACAGACACAGGCACAAACACACAGGTGCACACAGACACACACACACACACACAGGCGCAAATACATACACATACAAAACACACATACACAAGGACACACACACACATACGAGCACACATACCAGCACACACACACACAGGCATACCCACGCACACACAAGCGCACACACACACACACCCACATACACCCAGCAGCAGCAACAGCATTTTCACACATCAGACGCAGTTCAGTTCGGTCCTCTCTCCCACTGATAGCTATATGCACTTCTCTAATTGGTTACTGCCAATTGCAGACAATACAATTATCTTTGATTTCAACTGACTGTTAAATAGGAACAGTCAGCCAGTCTTACAGGGAGCCAGAAGGCTGGTGGAATGAACGCGTGTCCACATTTGGCTGCACAGTGTTTCCCAAAGGTGCTGAAAGGCTCGAGCCAAAGAGCTAATCCTGCAAATGATGCCGTGCATTTTATGCTTCTGCCTTCGCTGTCAAAGGATAAGAAAGGCATTGTCAAAGAAACAAATAAATAAACATCGTTTTAAAAACATGAATGAAGCACCCTGCCCACACACATGCACACACAAACGCACCCACACTCACACACAAACGAGCAAACACACCCCCCCCCCACACACCCCCCACACACAACACAAACCCACACCCACACATCACACACACAAGCAAATGCACACACACACACACACACAACACAAAGCAAAACACAAACGCACATACACACACAAACGCACCCACACTCGCACACAAACGAGCAAACATATCCCCCCCACACACACACACACACACACACCCACACACACGTTCCGTGACGTTGCGATGGCCTGGCGTCAGTACCGAGCCCCGTTCCGTCTCGCGATAAAACAACCGGGGGGGGCAAAAATGAAAAAAAAAGAAACGTAAAAAAAAGTGTGTTTTTCGAGTGCGCAGTTAAATACGAGCAGAGACCGCGCCTCGCTTTTCAGACAGGGGAGAGCGGGGAGGGCGGACGAGACGCACGACTCCAGGCCCTGTTGAATTTCGCCAGGATGATGCAACGGAGGTGTAACTCCTCTCCGCCGAACGCAGGCTGCATAAACACAGCGCCTGTGGGGCGGGGCGGGGGGGGGGGGGGGGGGGGGGGGACTAGGATAATAAAAAAGGGGGGGGAGGGGGGGATCAGAGGCTTCACTCTTTTTAAAGGGGACCCTTTTGATGAGACAGGGGTGTGGTCCCAGTTTGGGGGGTCAGAGGCTTCACTCTTTTTAAAGGGGACCCTGTCGGTGAGAGAGAGGTGTGGTACCCTTTTTGGGGGGTCAGAGGGGCGGTATGTTTCGGGCGGGGCTCACTGCACCAGCCCGGGACGTTTAGAGCGAGAGGTACGGGGAAGGGACGAGCTCCGGGCTCTGGTCTCACCGAAACGAAGATATATTATTTTGTTCTTTCCTAATGACTGCCAAAGTCATAATATTGTGCAATATATATATATATAATATATATATTTTAAATGCTTTAAAAAATTATCTTAAATTTTTAATTACTGCCAAACTCATAGTATTGTGCAAACTATATTTAAAAAAAAAAAAAACATGAAAATGACATAAGAAAATGAACACCCCAGATCTGGCGACACTGCAGTTGGCTTGAGTCTGGGCCTCAGTCTTCGCATGGCCTCATTCAGAGGAAGCCAAGTTTCATTGAGCGCCCGATTGACTGATGTTAAATAACTAATAAACTGCACATGAAAGACATTCTCTGCGCAGGTCCTCAAAGGCAGTATAACAGAGCCTGGGGCGCCGTCAGAGGATTGTGGGCCCCGTGAATGGATCTCACGTTGGGCCCCCCTGGGGCCCACCACCCCAGGCCACCCCATCCCAGCACAGTTGCTGCAACCGCACTGTATATTTTGAGGGTCCCTGTCAGCAGTCGAGGCCCCCTGGAATCATCCTAACCCCCCCACCCCCTTCCCACACACACACACACACACATACTCCTCACCCCCCCCCGTATGGTTCTGCTGAGACACCTGAGGCTGAGGCCCAATCACGAAACAGTGAGCACAATTCTCCATTTGTCCTCCAGGGCAGTGGAGGGCGCCATTGTCCTTGAGTGTGGATGTAGTGGTGAGGTCACGTCATTGCACCGGCATCATGGCATTGGGATTGGGGCTTTCATAAGGTACACAGGGGAAAGCGCACGAAGGGTACGCCCGTCTCATGGATGCTCCGGGCATCATACTGAGCCCGATTCCATCGCTCCCCAGAACGCTGCTCTCCCCTCCCACGACCCCGGAACGCTGCTCTCCCCTCCCATCGCATCTCGGAACACTGCTCTCCCCTCCCACGACCCCAAAATGCTGCTCTCCCCTCCCACGACCCCGGAACGCTGCTCTCCCCTCCCATCGCAGCTCGGAATGCTGCTCTCCCCTCCCACGACCCCGGAACGCTGCTCTCCCCTCCCATCGCAGCACGGAATGCTGCTCTCCCCTCCCACGACCCCGGAACGCCATTATTCCGGTAAATGACAGTTTCCATAAAGGCGCACGCTGGCCCTCTGCCCCACGCTGATTTCATTTGTCCCGTTAATGAAAAGCAGGAGCACAGACACACAGATTAAGACGGGCTGAGGTGGGGGGGGGGGGGGCTGAGCGTTGGGCCTGGTGTCCCACTCCACTAACTCCAGCCCCGAGGTGAAATAAAAAGCACAAATTAATGTCTCCGCCAGAGAACGTTACTGTGCCTCTCTCTCCCTCTCTCTCTCTTATTTCTACGGAAGGAAAGAAAGAAAGAAGGAAGAAAGAAGGAAGAAAGGGGGGAAGAGAGGGGGTCTTGTTGCTCTCGGTCTCATTCTGCCTTGTCCGCAGTCGGCACTGACCGTTATAAACGGCCTCCATTACCACAGCTATGGACCCTGGGGGAGGGAGGGGGGGTGTGGAGGAGAATCATAGAGAAGTACTGCTGTCCCCTTTCACCTCTCCCTACCTCTCCTCCTCTCCTTCTCTCCTTCTCTCTCTGTCTCTCCCTGCCTCTCCTCCTCTCCCTATCTCCTTCTCTCTCTGTCTCTCTCTCTCTACCTCTCCTCCTCTCCCCCTCTCCTTGCCTCTCCTCCTCTTCCTCTCTGTGCCTATCCTTCTCTCCTCCTCTCCCTCTCTCTCCACCTCTCCCTCTCTCCTTCTCTCTCTCCCTGCCTCTCCCCCACTTCCTCTCTCTCCCTACCTCTCCTCCTCTCCCCCTCTCTTTGCCTCCCCTCCTCTTCCTCTCTCTCCACCTCTCCCTCTCTCCTTCTCTCTCTCCCTGCCTCTTCTCCTCTTCCTCTCTCTCCACTAGTGCTGCTGTGTGAAAGTCCCAGGCCTGGTACAAAATTATATTATCATAATTTTCCTGGGCGCAGGACAATAATATTTACCAGAAATTCACAGATCATTGCCCCCCCCCCCCCTCCTCCAGGGCCCGGGACAAGGTGCCCATATGCCCCCCCCCCCCCCCCCCCCCCACCAACGGCGGCCCTGTTCCCGACTCCCCCTTTTCCGTAGGATTTAACCCTCCAAAGAATACTGTCACCTTAAGGCATAAGTCACAGCTCTGGCAACCACATTATACCACAGGCAGTGATAGCAGTGACCATATCAAACAAGTATTTATGATAATTAAGAAGCACAGTTATGTTATCTTTGATTTTTTTTTTTTTTTCAGAGTAGAAGAGAGTGATGTGGTGGCTGGAATGTGTATAGGTTTAGTGTGTGGGTGGGGTGGGGTGGGGGGCATCTTGGAAAATGACCCCCCCCCCCCCCCCCACACACGCACACACACGCACACACCACCTAAAGGAATAACATATGAAGTTCCTCTGCAGGGACCGGAGCAGGATTATTCAATAATGGCGAGGGAGCCGGCGAGCCTGTAGCCCTCGCAAATTTATTCAATAAAAGCGCCTTCGCATCCAGGGACGATCATTACCGCGGCACTCCGGTTATTAATAGCGCATTTGCATAAAATTACGGTCTGTTTTTCACCATTAGATCTTTTCCACGGAAAGATGTGCTGTCAGGAGTCTCTGCTTCGCGCCCCGGACTGCGGAGAGAGAGAGAGAGAGAGAGAGAGCGATTCGGGTTTGATCCGGCGTGTAATTTATTTCAGCTCGCGGTTCGTCTCTCTCTTTTTTTTTTTTGCCGCTGCCGCTGCCGCTGCCGCCTCACCGGGTGTCTGTCTTGCCGGCGGTTCAATTCCCGACGAACGTCTCGAAATTGACTCTGTATGGGGCCCCGGCCGAGGCTGGGGTTTTAGGTGTGTGAGATGTATGGGCCCACTCTCGCACAAAAAACAGGAGGCCTATTTCCTCTGGATTGGTGAGAACAACGTGACTACGTTCTAAAGGAACAGGCTCGCGTATTTGCCATAATATTTGGTTCTTCGTTGTGTGAAAGAGTGGCACTGACTGTATGGCCGTTACTTTTGAACAATTAGGCCTACATCCCATTGTTTTCATCCAGGGTTTTGAGATTATTTGTGAGATGTGAGGTTTGATAGTATCTCTTGTACACAGTACACTATCCAGTGTTAATTCAGCTCTGACAGAGTAGGCTAGACATGAGTCTAACTGGGACCATATGTACACTGTAAGAGCTCATTTAACCCTGAAAGTTTTACTGTGTTGCCTTGCCATTTAGAAAGGGCCCCCGCTACAGGTTTTTTTTTTCGTGAAGGGTCGCAAAATCCTCCGTTTAAATTTGAATGAGGCGCGTGGGGTCGACGGCTGAGCGAACGA
This sequence comes from Anguilla japonica, assembly GCA_025169545.1. Lineage (NCBI taxonomy): Eukaryota > Metazoa > Chordata > Actinopteri > Anguilliformes > Anguillidae > Anguilla > Anguilla japonica. The sequence continues at coordinate 4,263,364 of CM045896.1, read as the reverse complement.
ACAGGGGGAATCCGACCCTGGCTGGCGTGATCGCGTGAATGCGCGTGGCGTGGGAGTGAACGAGGATGAGGAGGAGGAGGGTGAACGGTTTACTGCCATGCCCGCATCACAGAAGGGAGGACGGAGTACCGGATCGCTTGAAACACTAGTTAAAATATAACGCCTGCAGAGAGCCGGCGCTCGCTAATGAAAGCTCCCGCGGAGCGGAGGGGGAGCGCGGGGGGGTGGATGGGGGGGTGGGGGTTCGGGGGGGGAGGGTCGTATATCCGCGCGCTGAGACAGTTCCTAGAATCAGCCCCGCGAAACGGCGCATAGGTCGCGGGAAACATGATTAACCGCCGGACAGGGAATCGCCACTGCGGCTCCGCTATTAATAAAAGATAGCCTATGCCCTGCGCTCCTTTTCGCTTTACTTATTTATTTATTTATTTATTTATTATTATGATTTTATAACACATGTATAATGTCACATTGTGTATAGAGGGTGCCCGGTCGGCCGGAGCGCTCCTGCTGCTATCTGGCTTTTATGGGAACTTTTCAATTAGGTCCTAACGAAGCACTTTTGTCCAAACAATGCCCGCCGTGCAAACGCGCATTAGGTCAAATGGACAGTTGGATTAAATAATAATGACCCCCAAGGTTAAAGGGGGAGAAAAAAAAAGAAAAGCTGAGAATGAATGTGTCCCAACCCTGACATAAAAGCTTTACGACTCTCTTTTTTCTTCTTCTTCTTTTATCACTGCACTCTCTTACAGTCTGAAACTGCTGATATACGTCCTGTCAATACAGTGTAATAAATGGAAACTGCACCAGCGAGCCATCAGTGCTCTCTCTCTGTGACTGTTATTGCATACCGCGCTTTGCGTCCTGCCTTATTAGACACACGCGCGCACACGCAAGGCACAGATGCACACACGTGCACACGCACAATTTTTGTGCGGCTCTACACGAGCGTTTCTCGCGGCGTAGTTCGGCTCCTTTCCCCCGCGATGTTCAACACGGCGGAACAAGTTGTCGAAACGCCGGCGGCTCTCGGCACACCTGGCTCGCCATCCCCAATCCTCTCATCCGGTGAAATGCATTGTGAAGGGAGGTCCGCGCGGGCACTTGCTTGTGTTACCTGTCACTGCCACTGTCGCTCGTGCCAGCTGTAGCTATCCTCGGATGCCGTTGGCTTACATTCGCTTGCAAATACAGCAGAACAGTTGATTTGGCCCCTGCGCTAAACCATAGAAAAACGTTGGAAAAGTAACATAAACCAATGAATGTATGACGAATATACAGGCCTGTTTGTTCCGTGATATCAGTTACACGGTTCAGGAAATTAAAATGCGAAGTAAAAAGTAACAAAACAAAATAGTCATCTCAAATGAGTAGTGGAAATAATAATAACTTGTTTCGCAATGGTACGCAATATAGCCCGCACAGCAGTATCAGTGACACCTCAGACCAGTGGTACTACATGGCCACATTCATCTCAGATATATAGTTTTGTGATTGTAATTGTTGGCGTCCCAAACGCAGAATACTGACAGCCATACAAAACGTGCAATATCTATGGCTTGTTTCTCTCCTTCCCTTTAAATCGCAGGAAAACATTTAGGAAGTAACTAACGCATCACAAAGGTACGTACGCATTTATCCAGTCTCACTATCTCTCTCTCTTTCACTCACACACACGCACGCACACACGCACACAGTCCATTCCGCCTTGCCTCGCGCTCACTCGAACTATATTTATTTATTTATTTATTTATTTATTTATTTATTTATTTATTTTTTTAAGCACTGAACAACCTACACGTCGTCCATCGGCTGTTCCTCGACCGTGTCCAAAGACAGCGTGAACTTTGGTATGGGAGGTTTTAATGCTCACTGGCCGATAAGTGATTATAGTAAGCGCGTTCCATCACCTTGGCAAAAACACGCTGAACACGAAAATAATCTGGGTCTGTATACTCCCGAGAATATTTGCAATATTTTTTACAACAACGTTGCCCAGAATCAGCTGGCAAGCTGCCAACACGTTCCACAATTCAAGTACATTTCAGCATTTAACTCTGCCCCGAGGGTACCGCTGACGAACAGGCTGTGAGTAAAGCGAAACGGTGGATTTTTTTTAAGTTGTAAAGAAAATGCACGCGCGACATAAATCGGGTTTCTGCTTCAGCTAACCTCAATTTCTAAAAGTGGCTCACACAGATGCATTGCAATGAATCGAAGCGGTTCAAACACATCTTTCACGGTTTCCGCGTATCCCCGCGTGGACTGCACAGAAAAGGGAAAAGACAGAGAGAGAGAGAGAGAGAGAGAGACATTGTCGACAGGACAGGAGAAGCCATCCCGCTCTCGCGCTGAAATCGTAACGCACCTTTGTGCACGCCGGTGAAGCGGTCCTTCAGGACCGTGAGCTCGTAGATCTTGCCAAATTCCTCGAAGAGGGGTCGGAGGTCCTTCTCGTCCAGGTTACGTGGGATCTGCCCGATGAACAATTTGATGGCATCGTGGTCCTTCATGGGAATGGTGGCGCAGCTCGCGGGACTGTGACTGTGGCTTAATCCGTTCACGAGCCCGTTCGTGCTGCCCGCGCCGCCGTGTCCCGTGCTGTCCACCTGCCCGTTCGTTAAAGTTGCCATCTTCTCACCCGGGAGGATTTGTAGTAGTCGCGATATCAGTGTAGCAGCCCGTAGTAGAAGCTTCAGAAGTAGCGACAGTTATTGTGTGACTTAGCCGTGCACGCGCAGAAGGTCCTTCTATAGTTTTAGCAATGAAAATATTTACACATATGTGAATACATAGGCTGTGTTATTATCTCTATAGAAAGTATATCAAAAGCACGAGCGTTTGCCTCTCCCCGTGGAGGTGTTCCTCCGTGTTGTTATTTTACTTAATAATGAATTAGTTCTATAAATAAAAGGGAGAGCGAGCGATCGAGAGCATTTGCCTTCTATTTACACCTCCGTTCCCCGTGCCCCTGCTGCAAGCAACCCTTTTATTTTTTGCATTGACGAGTCGGTTTGGGTGTCCTTTCGGTTTAAACAGACGGGGCAGACTCCAAGAGGCCCGAGCTGCGCGGGGAGGTTTGGGCCATGAAGAAACACTGGAAATTCGATGTTCGTCGGTTACTGCGCTATATACCCCCCCTCTCTCACGATTCAACATCAGAATGGTTCCGTCCACCGAGAAAAAGAGACTATAAATAAAGAAAAAATAGCCCTGTGCAGCTCTTTGTGCTTTTCCGGCCGTGAGTCACCGAACGTCCTCACGATATCAGGGGACTATTATTATTATTATTATTATTAGTAAGCTTTCATCGTCAATAATAATAATAATAATAATAATAATAATAATAATAATAATAATA
>CM045896.1:4197500-4255000 GCA_025169545.1 Anguilla japonica | reverse complement strand
CAATAAACCGTGTTAGGTGAGTTGACTTCAGGGGCTTTAATTGATCATTTTAAGTGCAGACTATCATCTAAGCCACACCTACACTCTCAGGAATAAAGGTACACAAGGGTACAAATTCTGTACAAGTACAAAACTGTACCTCTAAGGGTACTAGTGACAAGCGATTGTACCTTTCTAGGTACTGAATGGTACCTTTTTTCTGGTAAAGGTACAGTTCTGTACCTTCAAGGGGTACTGCCACAGTGACAAGCGATTGTACCTTTCTAGGTACTGAATGGACCGTTTTTTTCTGACAGTGTACAGCCCCCCAGGTCAATTAATGGGGATCCCGAACAAGGCTACTGGCTAACAACTAGCCCCCTCTGAGATATCTGATTGGCCCATCTGCCTGTGTTATTGTTGCAAAAGCAGAACTTATCAGGGAAAGTGTTCCTTACGTGCTAACTTTACTTTGAAGATGACTTGGTTGCTATCTGATGACGTCCCGCCCTTCCGCCCGGTAGGCTTGTTCGTCGCCCCGACAGTGAGCGATCGCGCGGAATTGTAACTCCCCTTTAACTTTCATGCGAGCCGCGCGCTGTCCTTTGTGCTGAAATCCCTGCACTCTCTGAACGGGTGGCGACCGCGCTAAGGCAATGCGACACGTGCTCAATGATCCAGGCTGAAAACCCAACCCCAGCCCAGGCCTGCGTGGACTAATTTCAGAGGCAAAAGATTTTTTGTGTTCATAAATAAGTACCTGTGCACTTCTAAACTTTTTCCAACTTGTAGTGTGGTGTGGTTGTTGTTCGTGCTTGCAACATTAATTCACTGGCATGCCATAGTGCGCATTTTCAATACTAGAAGAAAAGCCTGGCCTATTTTTACAAATTTAGATTTTACGAATCTCATTCTACAGTAGCCTAAACAAGCTTTTTTTTATGAAACCCTAGTAACAAGTTTAAAATACGAAACGAACCCCGAGTTACGAAACCCATGTAACAAGCAAGGAACACCGTCTATTAAACTATAGTTCTGAATCGCAGTTTGAAAAAAGTAAGAAACTTGTTTTTATAAAACACGAGCTTACGGTCTTGTTTTGCATGCTACTACGCGCTTAACGGCAGCCTGTTGTAATTAATTGGCAACTGAGCTGACGACGTTCCCATTCAGAAACCGAAAAGATGATGCGAGCTACTGAGCTATATCTAGGGGGTTGCTAGAGTAATAATTTCCCCCAGGCAACATTTCAGACGTAATAAGGACTCGCCGTCAGTTTACTGACTTTCGGGAACTAATTAAAGGTAAGTTAAATTATAATGAAACAAACAGAAACAGGCTCGCGAAAGAGTCTTTTTTTAAAAAGTTCTATTCTACATGTTAATGGTTTCGCTCACCTTTTCTTCATCGAGAGAGAGAGAGAGAGAGTCCTAAATCTCTCCTAACCTTGAATCTACGAGGCTGTATATCACTGCTGTATAATTTAGAACCGCGCGCAGGGGTGAGTGACGTCACGACTGAATAGACCAGCAAACAGAACACGGGGAGAATTCCCGAATGCCTCAACCGATAACACGTCAGATAATCTTTAAGGGCAACAATTTATCTCACTAATTCTGCGGAAAGCGCGTAGTACAATATGCCGCAATGAGTTGGCCAATTATTTACTGAACCGGTATTGACAGGTAAAATTATACATTATACATTATATACGTGTATGTGGTCATTTGTGACAGAGACAAATACTGATGAAGTACTCTTTAACCCTTCCATCGCCAACAATTCACGGTGTTAGCATAAAAAAAAAGTTAAAAAAAAAAAAAAAAAAACAATATTTTCCACACAGATGGCAGTTTTTGATTGAGTATATACGAAAAGATTTTTATTGCTTTGATTCTGCTACCTTCCCTCAGTCGTTGCGAAGGTGCTTTATGGATTTGACAACAAACGACGAAAAATGCACTGCTGTAGTGCGTAAAAATAAATAAAGCTAAGGTATGCGTCAGTGTGAAACTAAAAGAACGAATTCAGACACGTTTGCGAGGGTCCGTGAAAAGCTTCCCCAGTCGCGCGGCTGTATTTAAATGTTTGCTCAACCGTGAAATATCAACACGGGAGGAGACAAAACAACCGAGTGGACGTCCTGACAGCCCCAGCCCCGAGTTTCTGCGCGTTCCATGGAAAATAGGCCACGGCTAAGCGCTCTGACGCTTGGGTGGGCGTTTGCGTTTTAAACTGGAGCCCGAAAGACAGCGCGAGCCGCGGACGTGTCTGCGCTGAGTCTGACGCCTCGCGGCTTTGGATCGTTTCTTAGGAGAAAACCCCCCGCGTGCGTGCGAGCAAACAAACAAACGAACTGGGATGAAATCCGACACAAAGCATCCTGGCGGGACAGGGAGAGCTCAGCCTCGTATGCAGAGCAAATGACATTTTTAGAGATTAATGTTGGGCAAATTAATGAGATTTTGCTTATCTCCGCTTTCTTGGATTCGGGTAGAGGGGAAGAGGGGCTTGATTCTGTCACATAAAGTATTTTTTTTTTTCTTTCCCATCGAACATGTTAATACTCATATCTTTACAAATGGGTGTGAATGCATTCCATTGAAAGCACTGCAGAACTGGTTGGTCTTGGCTGATCTCCCCCTGGCACTGAGAGAGAGAGAGAGAGAGAGAGAGAGAGATCGACAGATTGACTGTGTCTCTGTCCCAACTGCAATACCATTTCCTGCGAGACATCAATTTTGAGCCGGGGCCAAAAGTTGAAGGAACTCTGACCCGGCCAATGGCAGTGAGCGTCTGTGACCTCCCGCCCAATGACTGTGAGCGTCTGTGACCTCCTGTCCAATGTCTGTGAGCGTCTGTGACCTCCCGTCCAATGACTGTGAGCGTCTGTGACCTCCCGCCCAATGACTGTGGGCGTCTGTGACCTCCCGTCCAATGGCTGTGGGCGTCTGTGACCTCCCGCCCAATGGCTGTGAGCGTCTGTGACACACCGCCCAATGGCTGTGAGCGTCTGTGACCTCCCGCCCAATGGCAGTGAGCGTCTGTGACCTCCCATCCAATGGCAGTGAGCGTCTGTGACCTCCCGCCCAATGGCAGTGAGCGTCTGTGACCTCCCATCCAATGGCTGTGAGCGTCTGTGACCTCCCACCCAATGGCTGTGAGCGTCTGTGACCTCCCGCCCAATGGCTGTGAGCGTCTGTGACCTCCCGCCCAATGGCTGTGAGCGTCTGTGACCCAGCCGCGCTCGCGTGACCCCCCCCCCGTCAGACCTGGGGGGAGACTCCTGTCCTTGACGACTGTTGCCATGTACGACCGCCGACCTCTCCGCAGCCCCCTAATTGCTTCGGAGAGCGAAAGCCGTTATTCAGAGAGAGAGGAGAGTAAGAGCACCTGCCCTCCCCCCAGCCCCTCTCCGAGCCGCCCCTCGGCTGCGATGCGCGGGTCGCGGCCGCCCCTCGGCTGCGCGGTCCAGCCCCTCTCCGCGTGCGGCCAGCACAGAGCAGTGCGTGTTCTCCAGACGGCGCGCGCGAGGAGGAGAACGAACATCGCCCGTAAACTTAGCCAGCCTGAGCGCCGCCGCCGCCGCCGCCGGCATCCGCGGACCGATCGAACGCGGCGGGAGGCGGAGTTTCGGCGGCGTTATGGCGGCACGCGATGGAGACTCTTCGCCCCTCGTTGGGGGGGGGGGGGGGCGTCTGAGCCCCTTTAACGGCTTGTTTAAACGTTCTCGCTCCGCGCGCAGCACGTTAGCGTCGCCGCCGCCGCCGCGTGCGCGTCTGCACCTCACGGTGCCGTGATGTAGCGCCGCGGGGGGGGGGGGAATGAGCAATGGGGGCGCCAGGCAACAGCAGCCCGGCAACAGCAGCCAGCCAGCCAGGCAGCAGCAGCAGGGGGGGCGTGGGAATGGCAATGCCATTGTCACAGCCGGGGTCAATTGGAAATGGATGTTTTCCGTGTGATTTGTTGAAGGAGAGTTCCGCCAGCTGTCTCACAGTCATTTCTTTATTAGCAAATACCTTTTTCTCTCCTTTTATTTTTTTTTTGTGTAGAGATGCACTGTGGTGTGCTCCGCTTGGGGTGTGTGTGTGTGTGTGCGGAGGGGCGGGGGGGTCAACAATGCAATCCTCAAAGGGGGGGGGGGGGTCCTCTGAAAATCACAAGCAGGCTTTTAACCACTGTCCTTCTTCCCTCCACCTCTGGAACAATTGAAGTGCCTCGATCATCGGGGGCCCGTTTTCTGCGCGAGAGGAGAGGAGGTGTGGGGGGTGGGCTTGCCGGGGCCCATTTTGAAGAGAATTGAAAGAAGGCTTTTCTCTCTCCGTCTCCCCTGCTGGCCCCCTCCTCTGTCTCTCAATCTTTATAACTGAGCATCGGAGGCTCGCAGCCCTCCAACTCCGAAAGCCATTTAAAAAAAAATAAATAAATAAATAAAAATAAATTCTTATCCTTTTGGACCGACGCTTGGCTCCGCTTTGGAGCGAGGCTTGATGTGCGACGCGGAAAGCTCGGGACGTCGAGCTCGATCTGTTTGATCTGGCGTATCAAACGCATCGGAAATATCGAAATTCATGTGTCCCGCTGCACTGTGTTCTCTCTCCCCGTGTCCTTTCCCGGCGAGAGGGTGCGACAGAACAGGAAGTGCAGAGGACGCAAAGACACGGATTATGGTTATCTTATTTATCCATTATGTATGATGTGTTTCTGTCATGCCAATGAAGCAAACTGAATTGAATAGAGAGAGATAGGGAAAGAGAGAGTAAGTGAAATGGGAAGCAAGAGAGAGAAAGAGAGAGTGTGTGTGTGTGTGTGAGAGAAAGAGAAAGAGTGTGAAATAGGAAGCAAGTGTGTGTGCGGGTGCATGTGTGTGTGTGAGAGAGAGAGAGAGAGCGAAGGAGAGTGGCATGCGTCTGTTTGATATAATATTCGGTCTGCATATAATATGTATAAACCACTTTGGCACCATGTGAAAAAATGTTGAATCAAAGCTCAGTCCTTCCAGAATTTTCTGTTTGCCCGCTTAGTCAGCTCCCCATGGCAGAGGGGGCCGGTACAGTCCCACAGTCATCTGGTCAAGAAGGACAGAGAACGAATTAATCATCGCACATAATAAGGCGCAGTGCATTACAGGAGCTTTATGACCTACTGAGATTAGACTCTGATGTCGGGACGTTCGCTCAGAAGCAGGGAATGCCGCGTGGTCTTCTGTCCTCTCCCCGTTTCTCCGTAGATCTCAGAAATTTCCTCCAAGTGTGCAGAGGGGCTATAAATTAAACAGAGGGAAAAAAAGGGGAGGGAAAACGCGGAGGGTTTATCCCCGCCAGCTGTTTGTGATTAATAACACTAAGCTTTACTGCCCTTTTACAATCAACCAAACGCTGCTCCTCGCGCGTCCTTCGCCAAATGGCCGTGCCAGACCGGGCCTCGGGCCACCTGGCAAATTGGGGGTGTTTCCAAAGGTGGCCTTTAACGGAGGCCCCCGCGCCCCCCAACTGCCCGTCCCACCCCGACTCGACTCGACCGCCGCGGAGTCGTGTGTCACCCAATCAAGTGCAGAGTACAGATGACTGAACCCTCTTTGATTGGCCAGGCGTCGCCATGGTGACCTGCTCCACCTTGACCTGGTCACCATGACTGAACCTCCTTTGATTGGTCGGACGTCGCCATGGTGACCTGCTCCACCTTGACCTGGTCACCATGACTGAACCTCCTTTTGATTGGTCAGACGTCGCCATGGTGACCTGCTCCACCTTGACCTGGTCACCACGACTGAACCTTCTTTGATTGGTCGGAGTCAAACAAAACAAAAAATGACCAGTTTGGGTACAAGAGTGCCCTGCAGCAGAAAATTTGGGGCTCCTTGGGACACCAACCCCTCCTTCCCAGCCCCCATAGGCGTAATTTACAAGGGATGTTGGGGAGACAGGTCCCCTGCACTTTTAGAGACGGGTCAGATTAGGAAGAAAAGAGGTGTACGATGTAAAGCAGCTGTATCTTATTTTATCTGTTCTGATATAGTCACCTAGCCTCTCAGAAGCCACTGAAATGCAGGGACGACTTTCTTAATAGCAAATTTTTCCTGGGGGAGGACCACTAGAACACCCATACCCCCCCCCACCCCCCCAAACTGAGGACACACCTGTGCCCCCCCCCTCCCCACCTTTGAAGCCCCTCGGTGGCACCGTCCGAGCCTTCGACCCATGAGCGGTTTACCCAGCCCTCCTCCTGACGGACGAGTAGGGGAAGGGGGGAAGGAGCATGTGAGCCGCCCTGAACCCCGTTAAGGTGAAGCGAGCCTCTCCTCAGGTGATCCGTGGGTTCACAGAAAGCAGAAGGTGTGGAGAGACACATCCCTGCCAGACTACACACTTCACCTGCACGATAACGTTGCTTTTGCCCTGAAAAAAGAAACAACAACACCTAGCAGCTTTCCCTGAAGTGCAGTCTGTGTGCTTTAAAAGGTGAAATGTTTTTTTATTTTTTTTATTTCAGGTAATTATAGCATGATTTGTTTGCTGTTTTTCTTTTCGTTTGTTTGCATACGTCACAATTAATTCATAAAAATAAAAATGAAAACATTTCAGGAATCAGGGAAACTATAAGAACTGTCTTTAACTTTCAACTTTAACATTTGAGAAATCCCATCATTCAATGAAGTTTCTTATAGCATTCTGATATGGTTTATTCTGACATTTCCAATGCATTTGAAGAGAGCTGGAAAGTCCTCTTTTGAAGAGACTTTGAACAATTGTTGCCAGATTCACAGAAACATTATTCTCACAAAAGATATTACTCAGATTCCATCATCTTCCACTAGCACATTTTTGAGTTTCCTTCCCATGTCGTACCATTTAAAATTTACAATCTATTATTGACACCCATACATATTTCTCTCCGATTAATTTTTCACATGCACTATATCTGTCAACCCTGATTAGAACCACAGATTCTGGTTTTTCATATTTCTTATAATTTCTGTCAAAATATTTCCCATAACATACTAGTATTTTTGGTTTGCTCTTTGTATACATTGCGTGTGGATTAGCAATAGCCTACATGCATACATGATACACTCGGTGCATGTAATTATCATGAAAATATTTGCCGTGACAAACCATACATATTCAGTTCTCAACTTGCCATCCACCCCCACTCCCCACCCCCCACCCCCAGTAACTGTTGTGTGCTAAATGGATTGGATTTTGTCTAAGAACACACTGTGATGTAAATTGAATCTGTGTAAAAGCGTCCCCACGAGGGCAGTGAAACATGCTGCCGGGGACCAGAGATGGTGCTGCGGAGTGAGGACCTTCTGGCCTGCAGGACTCTCTGAGGACACGATGAATTAAACATGAGGAGAGAGGAGGAGGTTCATGTGAGCGCGTAAATGTGCAAAAGGGGAATTGTGGGGACGTGTCTGAGAGTGTGTCTGTGCACAAATGTGTGGATGTGTCTGTGCATGTGCATGTCTGTGTGCACGAGGGTGTGAGGATGTGTGTGCGCATGTAAGCATGTGTGTGTGTTTGTTTGTGTTTGTGCGTTCATGTGCTCGTGTGTGTTTATGTGTGTACATGTGTGCATGTGTGTGTGTGTGTTATTGGATCACTCTGCTTCAGCCTGTCTGTATGTATTTCGTTGTGTGGTTAGCGGTTTCGCCCTTCCCCTCGCCCCAGTGTGACCTCTCCTCCGGTGTCTGCGCGCCCCGGGCTCGGCTCCGTCTCCGCGCCGCGCTCTGGGAGGAGTCCTGTCCCCGTCGATCGATGCTCACGCCTGACAGGAAATGACAGGCCAGCTGAGCCTGAGCACCAGCGCCGTATCGCCCGAGACGCTAACGCTAACGATTTATTCAGTCTGAATACGGATAATGCGTTTACTCGCACCCTTCGACAGCGCGCGCGCTCTGCTTTACGGTCCTCAGGAAACACAGCCTGCTATCATTTCTGCACAGGGCTGCCGGGGACGTCCTCACAAAGCTGTTGTGTGTGTGTGTGTGTGTGTGTGTGTGTGTATCTGTGTGTGTGTGAGTGTGTGTGTGTGCATGTGTGTTTGTGTGTGTGCTAAAATGCAATGGCACTGACATTTGTGTATAACTGAGGGAGAGGCAGAGTGAGGGGAAAAAAAGAGGGAGAGAGAACAGTGTGAAGGAGAGGGAGGGCAGGGAGAGAGGAAGAGAGAGAGAGAGGCAGGGAGGGAGTGAGTGAGAGAGACTGAGAGAGAGATGCAGGGAGGGAGGGAAAGTGAGAGAGAGAGAGAGGCAGGGCGGGAAGGAGAGAGAGAAGGAGGGAAGGAGTGAGAGACGAGTGTGTATTGCGGCAGCAGGCTACAGGTGGGACACAGCGCGCAGAGGCTCTGTCCTGCTCTTTAGGGCTCGTTTGCATGAGAATGGACTCTGATGAGATACCTGGCGCTAAATGCCAGCCGCCTGACAGCCGCTGCCACGGCAACGCCTTTCAACCGCCGCCGCCACGGCGACGCCTTTCAACCGCCGCCGCCACGGCAACGCCTTTCAACCGCCGCCGCCACGGCGACGCCTTTCAACCGCCGCCCGATTAAAGCGACAGCGGGGGGACGCGGGGCCGCCGCTCGCATAAACAGGAAGCGGGGCGAGGTTCGTTTCTCCTGCGCCCCCCCCCCCCCCCCCCCCCCACGGCAGAATCCGCGCGTTCCTTTTTTTCCGACCGCGATCCGAATCCGTTTTTTAGAATTCCGCCGCCTCCCGTCCTCGCTCTCAAAACCGGCGGCGAGCACCGGGGGCTTACGTTTGAAAAGGGCGACAAACGGTTTTTCTGATTTTGAGCGAAGCCCTTTCATCAGACCTGACGGAATAAATGGTATTCATTCTGAAAGGGGCAGAGCTGTACAGCAGTGGACCCGCTGCAGGAGGTTGTGCTGTTTAGCAGTTGCAGATCGTCACTCGTTTTCAGTTGTTCAGGGCAGTGTGTGTTAGACCCCATGACGCTCATCGCTGAGAGTAGGGGGTTTTTCCTTGGTGTCCTGGCCAAATTCCCAACCTGGCTCTCTCGTCCTGCCGCTTACAGCAATCATCCCCCTGATTTAAAATTGGCTGAAAATTGTTCTCTCCCTCTCCACCTCAGCTGATGTGTGTTGAACATTCTGGCACAAAATGGCTGCCGTGCCATTTTGGTGGTTGAGGTGAGTTTCCTCCATGGCACTGTAAAGCACTTTGTCTGGAAAAGCGCTACGTAAATGCAGTGTTTCATTCATTCATTCATTCATTCATTTCAGTGGTTCTAAATAGGGGGGGCGGGGGTCCAAAAGGGGACCTCATGGGGCTGCCAGAGGGGCCTCAAGACGAAGGCAGCGCAAAACTCGGAAAACATGCAGTCACGCCTTCTGCGTTTCTTCTCCCGCGGCCGTACGGCACACGCACGCTTCTAAAGGAGCCGAAAACGAGATCACGCAACGATGCGCTCCCCCCCCCCCCCCCCCCCCCCCCCCCCCCCCCCCCCCCCCCCCCCCCCCCCGCCATCGAGGTCACGCTTCCCCTTCCAGTCTGAAATTTCTCAGAGGCGCAGAAAGGTCGCGGATAACGAGCGAAAAAATCGCCAGCCGGAAAACCACCAGCCGGAAAACCACCAGCTGGAAAAGTTTGCAGCTCCTGAAACGTGCCTTCCCTCCCTGCCCCTGTTCAAATATCCCATTTTTCCGGACGTGGGCGTGACTGATTCCGCACCCTGCGACGGTCAGTATTCCTGCAGAACAGGCCGGGCAGTATTCCGGGACGGTCAGAATTCCAGGGAGCGTTGCTGTGCTTTTTTATTTTATTTATTTCTTTTTTGACTGACAGGCAGAGGGAGATTATAAATTGCAGGTCCATCTGCTTGGAGACTTTTCATAAACATATCATTCTGGGAGGCAGTGAGCAATAAAAGCCCCCCCCCCCCCCCACTCTTTCTGATAAAAGCAGACATTCCAGGCAACCCCAGGCAGCCCCCCCCCCCCCCCCCCCCCATCACCCCCCACCCCCCCAGCCCCCCCCCCCCCCCCCCCCCCATTACGGTTCTCCCGCAGAGGGGGGCAGCGTTCAGCTATGCAGAGATATTGCCTTCAGATCTGGAGCTATATTAAAAAGCGTTGGCGGTGGAAGATGGCGGGGCGGCGGGTGACATGAGTTATTGCCGTAGTAGATCACAAATCGGGCGTTCTGTCGGTGGGCGGAGCTCCTGACACGGGGGTGGGGGGGGGGGGGTGATCTCCCGCTCAGCCACGGCCAGATTTCGGGACGGCCTCTCTCTGACGCGCGACTCCAGGCCAGAGAGGGGAAGTAGATTTACTCTTCAGGTCTCTCCACAGAGCGAAACATCATTGTACAGTGAGAGAGAGAGAGAGAGAGAGAGAGAGAGAGAGAGAGCTGTACAAAATAAGTATTGTACCTTACTGAACCTGTGTTTAGCAGTTGTCTATGACCATGAAATGCACTTTTTGTACGTTGCTTTGGATAAAAGCGTCTGCCAAATGAATGTAATGTAATGTAAGAGAGAGAGAGAGAGAGAGAGAGAGAGAGAGAGAGAGAAAGAGAGAGAGAGAAAGACTACATACAGTAGGAGGATAATGGCATGGTGATGCTGTGTGTTCTGATGTTTGAATGGTTTGGATGGTGATAGAAATGGTCTAATTTCTGATTTAGGGAACTCAAGCAGAACTCTGTGGCTGTCCTCAGCTTTAAGTGAAACCAATTGGACACACACACACACACACACTCATACTGTACACATACACGCATGCACACATACACACACACACACATGCACACAGACATAAACTCACACATTTACATGTGCATACATGCACACATACTCATATTTACACACACCCACACACGTGCACACAGGCACTCACATATTCACATACACACGCACACACAAACCCAAATCCAAACACACACACACACACACACACACACACTCACAAACACCTCCAGTGCTGGAAATCATTGAAGGTTCCAGGAGGCTGTAAGAGACAAGAGCGAGCTAATTAATCAGCGAGCCCCTTTCTCTCTGGAAACGGAGCAATGAGAAGTCCTCTCGCTTCTTCCCTCCGCCATGTGGCGAAACTCTCCGCCACGGCACGCCTGGAACCCAGTCAAGGCAGAGCTCTCGGCGCTGGAGCGAATTCACACGCGGTTTCGTCAACATTCTTCAACGCCGCGGCTTAGCCTTCCCCTGCGCGCTGACATTTAAAGTGACGGCGTCCATTTAAAACACACGCGCTCTGTGTCTGAATATGTGTTATTAATCACTTAAACAGGACCCATATGGAGAGACATGAAAATACTCAACAAAAAAAACATAATCATCGGGGACTTTTTTTTTTTTTGCAGTCGGTATATTGAATTAGCATTTCTTATGAACGTGTGCCAGGTCTTCCGTAGACGGCACGCTGCACTGCAGGACAGATTCGGTGCCACCGGATGCTTGGAGTTCTTTGAAATCCCCCGTGTGACAATTAACGGTGACAGTGGTGCAAGAGTGAATGAGAAGAGTGAATGAAACTCTGAGGCCAAGACGAATTACCAGCGACCAAAGGGCTACTGTCCCCGGCTTCAGGCGACGGGGCTGGGGTTTGTTCTGGTGACAGGTGGGGGGGGGGGGGGTGCAAGACGATCCTGTGGGCCAATCAGACACCTGTGGTCTGGCTTCACTCTGACGGCGCACCTGTGAAGCTCTGCAGACGAACCGGTTTCTCTGGAGTACAGCTTTTTGCCTTTTTTTAACCCCCCATCCCCAACCCCCCCCCCCCCCCCCCACTAGAGTTTTGGAGGCATTGACAGCTCCCCCTCTGTTAGTCTCTGTGGCCAGAATGAAACACAGCACCTGGGGAGCTGGACCAACCAGGGGGCTGCGGGCTCAAACCCAGGCTGGGACATTGCGGCCACAGCTGAATTCCTCGGGCGAGTGCCGGGCTGCACAAATGGACAGAGTGTAAAAACGTGCAGGCTCTGAGAGTCAGGGTAACCAGTCTGAAATGAAAAAGGGGTTCCCAGGTCAGAGAAAGGGGTCCCTGGGTCAGGCCTGAGCTTCTTTTTAAACCGCCCTCTCAGCTCTGCTACCCGTGGTACGATCGTCACGGCAACGTGCGGAGAGACGGGTCCAAGTCGGCAAGCCCGGTCAGAGAGAGCATCGTCTGTCACCCGGTTTGGATTTCCGTCACGCCCCCCCCCCGGGGGGGAATTTCCACAGCAACACGATCGCTCAGTGCAGCGGCCCTCCCAGCGTTTCCCCTCGTTCCGTCTCCTCTCCATAACGCAGTTTTGTGGGTTCCCTCTCGCGCGGTCTCGCCATGCGCTTATCCAGTCAGGGCGGGTGATGGTGGAATTGTTTCTTTTCCAAAAACCACGCGGCGTTCGCCTTCTGTTCCTGACGTGTGAAGCACAAAATCACGGGTGGCGTTCCGGTTTTCCTTTTCCCAGCTGGTGCACGGGAGGTCTCCCTGACAAAGACCAGTCACTAATCGATACTGACACCAGTCAGTCAGTCAATCAATCAATCAATCAATCAATTAGTAATTCAATCAACAGTCCTTTATCCGCCCCGATGGACAATCTATGGTGCAGCCAAGTTTAAAGTCACAACATGAAAAAAAAGATTAAAAGCGCGTATAAAACACTGACCGTATACACACATTCAAAACATATAAAATAAAAACACCCATAAGAATTGCCTCTATAAGAATACTGGAAAGTGAAAATTAAAAAACTGAAAAGGACAAATATATAAAATGTAATACAGCGTATGGATGCGTGAGCTGCATGTATACGTATGTGTCTGTAGAAACAAACCGTTTCTGTCATTGTGCACATTAAACTACATTTATGTCCTCGCTGGCTTTTCGAACCTCAGCGCGGAGGTGTGGACCGAGTTCCCCCGTGTTCTCGATGTGATGGACATACAACACCCCCCCCCCCCCCCCCCCCCACCATGCCACCAAACCCCCCCCCCCCCCCCCCGCGCCCGCGGGTCCTGCCAGATTGCCGCGGACAGATGTGCGTTTGGACAGAGCATCTGTCCGAGTGGATGATCGTCTCCCCGCCTCCAGTTGCCAAGACCGCTCACGATGGTCCTCCCATCTGTCCGTCAGACTGACGCCGTCTGGGAAACGTACAGCCGTGTGTGTGTGTGTGCGTGTGCGTGCGTGTGCGTGTGCGTGTGTGTGTGTGTGTGCGTGTGTGTGTGTGTGTGTGTGCGTGTGCGTGCGTGTGTGTGCGTGTGCGTGCGTGTGTGTGTGTGTGTGTGTGTGTGTGTGTGTGTGTGTGTGTGTGCGTGTGTATTAATTCAGTCCCTTTGTCAACAAACAGAGACGTGTAGATCAAAATAAATCAGCAACTGCATTCAGTACGGTCCAGATACAACATTTTTCAGCTAAGATGTTGCAAAACATTCAAATGAGCAGCATTTAGCTTCATCTGCGTTTGCAACGCTATTTGAGTACTGGAACCAAAAAAAGATTAAAACCTTTATGCTGATCTTAACTGAAAAAACATTGAGGGTGGTCTGACATTGGAACAAAAGTACAAGTACAAAAAAAAGAAAAGAAAAGAAATGGAAAATAAGAAAATAAATCCCCTTGTGTCATTCATATGAGCCAGAAACCAAAATGGGATGCAGAAGTTCTGGAAACACCAGCCGGGACCGGTCTCTTTTAATTAGGAGGTCCCTCTAGCGGCTCCCTCTCTCTGGCGTACGGGACGGTTCAGCGATTCGCCTCTGATGCGATATTTAAATGGCACACTGGGGCCCCCCCCCCTCCCATCCCTTATTTTAAACAACCTGGTAAACCTCGGGGGGGGGGGGGGGGGGGGGGGGGGATCTACCTGGAACGGAAAAAATCTGGTCTCTAAATACCCCAGAGGTGGAGAGGGGGCTGAAAGCTGCTAAAAAAAAATTAGTTAAAGCACAAGCAACAGATGCATCCACTCCACAGCGAAATGACTAGTGTTGAATCAACTCTAGCAGTCTTAAGTCATCTCTGAAAGAGTCCAATAGGAACAGTGTGCACTCTATTTGATTTAAAAGTACTCTAATCACGGTACTAATTAGACTAATCAGAGATGATTTTTCACAGACAGATTTCAGTGCAAACCCGGGTTACTCCAGGCAGGGAAAAGAGTGACACAGCGCCCCTGACGAAATTAGGAGAAATAAGTGGGTACACAATATCTCCGGGTCCCGGGATGGATCTCTGTCCTTGCTGAGCGACTCATCGGAGGGTTTGTTTTGGCACAAGGAAACGGGAGTGCAATTTGAACCTCAGTTAAACGGCAGCAACAGCAGCTCAGAGCTGGCACCCGCAGGTGTGGCTCACGGGAAGCTGCAGGAACGATAACAAACGGCGAAAAACAAACGGAATAAATCACACGTGGAAATGTGCAGAAAGCAAAGCAACCAAGCGTGCGGAAATGCCACCCCAAAAAAAAACAAAAAAAAACGAGCAGAGAAACTTAGTCGCTCGAGAAATACACGGGACCTTTGGCGTGGGGCTAAGACGTGGAGGTCAGGAGCTGGCTTCCGGCCTCGTCTCTCGGGCCTGAACGAGCAGCTGTGAGAGAACAGGATTCAGGTACGGCCGCCATTTTGTGTTTTCCAGCCGGGGACTGAAAACCGTCCTGGTTCTGTGGTGGCGGCCTGACAACCGAGGAGGAGATCTGAGTTTTCGGGGAAATAAAACAAGCAAAACAAGAAAAAAAGGGGAGACTTGTTGGTGGGGGGGGGAGAGAGGGAAGGGTGCGTGTGATGGAGGTGTAGGGACACTCACAGACGCAGCTGGATGGTGTTATGTCCTCTCTAGGGAGGCGGACCCTCCGCGCGGGGGGAAGTGGCGGTCGGCGAGCGAGCTCGTGTGCGGAGGACGGAGCGACCGGGCCAAGGCCGGGGGGCGGGGGCGGGGGCGGGCGGGAGATAAGGGTCCTGGGAGGGCCGGTGGTGGACGGGAGCCGAAGAGTTCGCGGGTTCCAGGGCCCCTGGGCAGAGTGGCGGGGGCGGGGGGGGGGGGGGGGGTGTTATCAGGGCAGAGCAGAGAGACAGAGATGGGGGGGGCTGAGGATTCACTGCCTCCGCTCCCGTCCTGCCGCAAGCCATGAAAACCCTACCACAGCGTCGTGTGAGTGTGTGAGAGTGTGTGTGTGTGTGTGTGAACGTGGGTGTGTGCATGTTTGTGTGTATGTAAAAGCATGTGTGTGTGTGTATGTGCATGTGTTTGTGTTTGATTGTGCATGTGTTTGTGTGTGTGTCTGTGTGTGTGTGATTGTGTGTGTGTGCATTTCTGTGTTTGTGCGTGTGCATGAATAAGTTATTTTGTGTGTCTTTGTGAGTTAGTTTGTGTCCGTGTGCACGGACACACACACACACACACACATACACGCAGTATATGTATGCATTTCTCTAATTCATGCTTCACCTCAAGCTCCGCGCACCCTGGGAAGCTTCCGTGTGCCGTCGAGGCTTCAGGAGAGGAACAGCGAGCTGTGCAGCGATTGGTCGATTCGGAGCGAGTTCGCGGTCGTTTTACCCACCGCCATTTTCAGGTTTCATCACGGGGCCGGGGGGAAAAAGACAAGTCCCGCCCCCTCAGCCCAAGACCGGGGTGGGAGGGGGGCGGGGGGGGGATTGACAGTGATGAATTCCTACATGGAAGCCCCCCCCCCCCCCCCCCCCCCCAGACCCCTGGTCCTTTCTCTCTATTGATGGCAGAGGTTCCTCACAGATGCACGTCCAATAACAAATTAGCTTGTCTGTTAAAAGAAATCTGTAATCAGCTTCAAGAGGTGGACGCGCTTGAAGGTTAATTGGAATCGGGCTTCTGGTAAATGTCAATGGCAACGCGGAGACTTACACACTGATTGACTTTAAATACAGACCCCTCCAGTCCAGGATGAGCTCCCTCGAACCGTGTCATTGCTGGACCCCCCACCCCCCACTTCCCCCTCTCGGTTTGAGGGAGGAACAAAAGGGGTGCATGAGGGAGAGAAAAACTGATTTGGGTGGGGGGGGGGCATGTCGACCCTGGGGCCCGACGCAATCAGAGATTAAATGGGCGTGTCCCATTAGCCATTTTTTTTAACTGCTTGGGGTTTTGCGTGTTTCAAAGGTTGTGGGTTTTGGGAAAAACATGAAAACAGAGAGATTGAGAGCCCTTTTTATCATCATCATCGAAGCGCCTGTGTAAATAAACAAAAGCAAGCCTTCGTTCTTCTCTCAAGGTTCTGCCCCGGTGTAAACATTCTTTCCTGAGCCCCTCCTGCTTTTGCAATGACGAGACTCGTCCGTGCTGTCGAAAGGGTCCCTCGTCCCGCTGATCGTGCCCCCCCCCCCCCCCCCCCCGGATGCCCCCCAACAGGGATTCATCTGAAGTTTCCAGAACCCTCAAAGGAAGGGGCGGGGGGCGGGGGGCGGGGGGCGGGGTGGGATCGAAGGACCGGACACGCCTCCCTACTCCACTGGATCGGCTGGAGGGGCCGTCGCCGTGTCGATATATCGACCGGTCTGTCAGGAAGTTTGTTAAGGCCTGACTGCTCCGGGCCGGTGCCCTGTCTGAGCCCTGTCAGAGCCCCCCCCCCCCCCGATTTTCGGTGCGCCTGTCAGACCACAGGAAACACCTGTCCCGTTTAATCTCAGCAGCTCAGAGCAGGTGGGGGGGGGGGGGCAGGTGGGCAGGTTAAAACCACCAGGTCCTGCCAGTGAGGAGTCAATCGCAGTCAGCTGTCATCGCCGCGTGGAGTAAACGCTACTCTTACAGCCCCGGAACACTCATCCGCTCAGTCGCGTATCACGGCAACACACACAACATCTGCTGACCTGTCTCTGCTTTCAACCAGGAGAAACTTTTCGTTTTTTGAACTTCAGGAATCTCTGTCTAATTGCATCCTTAGCATCAGTGCTTTCTTGGGAATAGGAAATAATACCCCCCCCCCCCCCAGTTTCATATATTCATAGAGATTCTGCCAGTGGCTCTGGCTTTGAGAGCCAGCTGCATCCACTGGAGCACGGGGCCCAAAATGCATTGTAAAAATCGTTATTTGCGTCTTTGGAGTTGATGTTGTCATGCCTTTTTAAATATGCATTGGTGACTGAATTGTTTCAGACCTTGGTTAAAGCTGAGACACCTTTATATATAAAGATCCAAAAAATCTGCCTCTCAATGTATGCCCTTTACATCATCACCTCTGTAGGTGATTGGCTGGACAATCTCCCCGGGTTATCACTGGAATGAAAATGGAGGTTTTCAGTTGACTTACCAGGTAAATTAAACGTTACTGACCATTTGATAGCAATTTTCAATGCAGTGAATTCAGATGTTCATGAATGCAAATATTATGACTAATTTCCAAATGTATTAAAAAGCATATGCTATTATAGTTTATGGAGAGAAATTCTCATGTTGCTCTCCCCGCACCATTTTTCCAGTTCTGAACGATTTTGTGGTCATTATGTGGAATAACGTGGACAAACCTGAGCGTTTATCATTGTACGTAAATGAGCACGATGAAGGACCGAGGAAGAAACCTCCCACTCTTCATTACCAGGGCAAACACAGGGTTTGAACATTCATTGAAGGGTGAACTTCAGTTCTCTTTAAAATAAATCCAATTTGTTGTGGGGACTTATTAATATACAGTATAGATAAGTAATACCAGAAGTATTACTATGTACTTTCAATTATGACTCATAACCTTATTATCATTTTCTCATTTTGTCTCTGATGACATTTTATTCCCTCCTATGGTGTTATGACTTGGCCGTACCGTTTGTATTAATCCACAAGGGGTCGAATATACTCTACTGGACTTGGTTTAACACTGAAAATCACACAGTGTGTATATTTTTTTTCAGAAATCTGACATTTATCAATAAGACTGCAATTAGCACACACACTTGTTAGATACACAAGTTAGTGTTTCTTGAGACACTCATAATAATAATATAATCTTAGCGATTCATTGACTTTCATGTATGAAGTATGATGGGGCGACATAGCTCAGGAGGTAAGACCGATTGTCTGGCAGTCGGAGGGTTGCCGGTTCAAACCCCGCCCTGGGCGTGTCGAAGTGTCCTTGAGCAAGACACCTAACCCCTAACCTCTAACTGCTCTGGCGAATGAGAGGCATCAATTGTAAAGCGCTTTGGATAAAAGCGCTATATAAATGCAGTCCATGACAAAAAAAAAAAAGGTTTTCACCTTATAAGCCACGCCCAGGATTGACAGCCAATATAAAACGTGACAGAATTTGATTCCCCTGTTGGCTCCCTGCAGTGCCTCTGCCCCTCAGGGTGGAGACGGACGAGCGTTTTGGGGGGAGGGCCGTTGATGCCCCCGTGGTGGGGCTCTGTGAACGGTTTTGTTAGCGATGGCAGTTTCGCCGGGGGCCTGGGGCCGGGGGCCGGGGGCGAGAGCGGAACGAAAAAGCGCTCCTCTTTATTTGGCTCCTGTCTGCTCTCCTCTTTCCTGCCGTCGATGGCACGCTGCATTCTGGGAAGGAAGGGGGGAGTAGGGGTGCAGTTTGATGTTCCCGGCTCCACTATCGCCCTGCACCAAGCACCAAGCGCCAGAGCGCCGGATTGAGGGAGCGAAGGAGTACACACTGCCCCGGCCCTGAGTAAATTTACCCTGAGAAATATCTGCCTCCTGTTCTCTGTCATACAAAACAGCAATCGTTCTCTCCTCTCTCCTTCTTCCTGCAGTTCTGGACTCACCACAGAGCCTTGCTCTGCACTGGGCCCCCCAGAACAGAAATGTCTTCCCGGCCACTGCTTCTGGTTTTAACCCTTTTAAAAGTAAGTTTTTGTGCTGTTTTTTTTTTTCTCAAAATTCCAAGTCAGTGTTCCAGATCTAGAACTTTTGAATTACCAGTAGTGATTGTAACATCCACATTAGAATGTTCAGTTAAGAACATTCTAATCATATATATTTGTGCTCTTACACCTTTAAAGGGTTAATGCCAACATAACCAAAAGCACAAACTGTTGTGTGCTGCCTGATTACACACGATTCCACATAATTTAGGCACTCGGGTGCTAAACTAATGAGTTTATGAGGAATTTATTGACTTAATGATCGTTGCTGATAGACGACAGGTGAGCGCATAAATAAATAAAAAAATGAAATCACGGTTCCCGTTTCTGGGACCGAAAGGGTCATCAGTCTTCAGAAGCGCCTCTAAACTGCTTCAGTCAGTTAACATTTTAGGAAATAGCCGAGCCATTAATAACACTCCCGTATTAACATAAGCGAATTCATCCACAGTGCGGAATTCAGTGTAGCAGTTATTAAAGTCCAATTTGGCTTCATTAATAATGGATACACCTTTGACTTTCTAATATCCAGATTATGTGGAATTACCAAGTGCATACATAATTTATTAACGACATTCAATTTGCGGGGGCTTGATGAGCATTAATTGGTGGTTAGGGGTGTCATTAAGCTGTCCCTGATGAGACCTGTCAATCACACCCACCCCCCACACCCCCCCCCCCCACCTGCTCCAACCCCCACCCCCCCCCCCCCACCCGTTACACACAAACACCTCACACCACCTGTGTCGCTGCTGGTGACAGGGGCCGGGTGACAGAGACAGAACCCCCCCACCCCCCCTCGATGCCCCCACCCCCCTGGACTGGCAAGGCCGCGACACCCCCCCCCCCCATGCCGTCTGTCGCTCGCGGCTTGGCGGACTTTGTGAAGGGCTGGCAGGGCCGAGTCCTCTCTGCTCTCTGCCTCCGCTGACCCAGCTGCTCACACCCCAACACGGCTGCCCCCCACTAACCCACCTCACACCCCAACACAGCTGCCCCCCCTAACCCACTCACACCCCAACACGGCTGACCCCCTGTAACCCACCTCACACCCCAACACAGCTGCCCCCCACTAACCCACCTCACACCCGAACGCTGCTACTGCTAACCCAGCTGCTCACACCCCAACACTGTCACCACCCTCCTGCTCACACCCCAACACTGTCACCACCCTCCTGCTCACACCCCAACACTGCCCCTCCCACTAACCCTCCTCACACCCCAACACTGCCCCCCACTAACCCACCTCACACCCCAACACTGCCCCCCACTAACCCACCTCACACCCCAACACTGCCCCCCCACTAACCCACCTCACACCCGAACACTGCTACTGCTAACCCTCCTGCTCACACCCCAACACTGTCACCACCCTCCTGCTCACACCCCAACACTGCCCCTCCCACTTACCTGCTCACACCCCAACACTGCCCCTCCCTTACCTGCTCACACCCCAACACTGCCCCCTCCTGCTAACCTACCTGCTCACACCCCAACACTGCCCTTCCCACTTACCTGCTCACACCCCAACTGTGCCCCCCCAGCTCACACCCCAACACTGCCCCCTCCCTCCTGCTCACACCCCAACACTGTCACCACCCTCCTGCTCACACCCCAACACTGTCACCACCCTCCTGCTCACACCCCAACACTGTCACCACCCTCCTGCTCACACCCCAACACTGCCCCCTCCCTACTGCTCACACCCCAAACACTGCCCCCCCCTAGCTCACACCCCAACACTGCCCCCCCCACTTACCTGCTCACACCCCAACACTGCCCCCTCCCTACTGCTCACACCCCAACACTGCCCCCTCCCTACTGCTCACACCCCAACACTGCCCCCCACTTACCTGCTCACACCCCAACACTGCCCCCCCAGCTCACACCCCAACACTGCCCCCCCCCCACTTACCAGCCCCCACCCCAACACTGCCCCCCCACACTTACCTGCTCACACCCCAACTCTGCCCCCCCAGCTCACACCCCAACACTGCCCCCCCCACCCTCCTGCTCACACCCCAACACTGCCCCCCCTCTCGCCCACCTGCTCACACCCCAACACTTGCCCCCCCACTAACCCTCTAACCCTCCTGCTCACACCCCAACACTGTTAAAAATTGATGTCAGTGAGTACCTGCTGACCCCCCCCCCCCGCCCCCCCCCCAAATTGTCAGACATTTGGGGCACGAGTATGGTCTGTCAATACACTGTGTTCCATTTATGTTACCTCTAGGACAGTATCACCTCCCGAATTCATTCCCTGCAGTCCCTCCCTCCTCCTTCCTGGGACATACCCTAGGAGCCACACGTGTGCATAGGTTCCAACCCTCCAGGCCCAGACATGTTTTTAAAACCAGTCCAGTAATAGAACTCTCCAGTGGAGGAAAAAGAAAGAGAACACAAACTAAAACTTGGTTGGATGGTAAATTAAGAATTACATTATCCCTGAGTAGTCCCCCAGCGCTCTCCTCTTCTGCGTTTGTAAAAAAGCGAATAGCAGACAAATCTGAGCAAACATCTTGAACCGGAAACCAAGAGAGAGAGAGAGACGTTCTTCATTCCTCAGTCTCCGCACTTAACGTTGTTTCTTCTCCCCCGACGGCTGCCTTGGAATGGGGGCCGGCTAAAATCTGTCGCCGCGAGGAAAGTGTTTTTTGATTCACCGCACCCAGAATTTTCTCTTAATTCACCGCGTAGAAAATCCATCTGCGAGAAATGCTAAAAAATTGGTCTTAAGTTCCTAGCGGCGGGACGTACTGTATGCTGGGTTATTATTGTGAGATGAAAGGTCCTGTTTTGAGGGTGCAGCGTAATGACAGCAGGTCTTCCGCTGTACTGATTGCTGTGGTATTTTGGAGAGGCGCAGATGGAAGGACATGAAATTGAATGGAAATTTTTTTTTTAAGGGCTGCTAAGATGGTGCGCAATTTGTGTGTTTGATTTTCGTTTCCTTTGGAGCAGACACTCAACCTGAAGAGGAAGTCTTAAGAAGGCACGGAGGAAGTAGGTTCCGTCTCTCCCCTTCTCTTTGTGCTTGCTAGCGCAACAGCTACAGACACAGACGCACAGAGATGCAGGAACAGACGCAGTCCGTTGATGTAAAACAATGAATATGTTTCTGAACTTCCTTTCTTATCTGGGCACGGACATTCAACCCTGCAAAACAACTTTTTTTTTTTTGTCACTTTTCTCTAGCTTCTGAGTGCTCGTTTTTAAACCTCTCAGCCACTACTACACTGACTGTAAACACAGAGTCTCAGCTGTTCTGTGATTGGTTCACTGCCAGCTCATTTACCGATTGGAGATCGGAGAGTTCTAGAACCCCTCTGCTACACTCCGGAGTGAGCTGAATCAGAGGCAGTGGAAAAGAGGGGAAAAACAAAATGGATGCCGCCCTTTGAGGAAGAAAGTCGTCCGGAATTCAGTTTAGTTGCAGATTAGGCGGAAAGTGATGGAAGTCATTTTT
This sequence comes from Anguilla japonica, assembly GCA_025169545.1. Lineage (NCBI taxonomy): Eukaryota > Metazoa > Chordata > Actinopteri > Anguilliformes > Anguillidae > Anguilla > Anguilla japonica. The sequence goes on along the minus strand of CM045896.1, from coordinate 4,232,746 downwards.
AACGGTAAAAAAAAAAAAATCCAATTTAACAAACAGTGGTTTTCAGGCAAATGCAATTTGTGCGATTTTACTGGGCTGTTATTCACTCAAGAGAAGAAACTACTGTAACGCCAGTGTTACACGTGTATATGACATCATATTATTATAGGAAGGAAAAAAAAAAACGCTGACTCATATATCAGTTCTAAATCAAGGATGTTTGCCTCTTGTGCTACGTACGCGCATCAGTGACGTAAGCACACCGCCTCTGCCTTTCGTATTTTAAAATTGGCCGTTGCACCGCCTGTGAACTTGAACAGCACGGCGCGTTCGCGAAATGTTAAAATGTGTGAAAGCCATCGATCACGCGCCTAAGCAGTGTATTAAGTCAGCAGTGCGATGAGCATATGCATTACTGCTTCGGCTTATTGCCCATTTGTTCGTATATCACGGCAGACGTCCTGCACTCGACACGTTAAGCGCAGGGCTGTCATTTTTAATGAGGTCAGAAGTTCACCGCAATTGTGCCCGCACCGTTCGACAAATCATCCTAATGTATTTTGTCTCGCTGGAAAATAATATTTGGTCTGAAGTATGTGTACCAGCTCAACAGAGGGGGGGGGGAAAAAAAAACAAATTAGCCGTTACCAGGGGAACCTGTCTTTTATTTATACAACAGCGTATTGAGAATTTTCCCAATAAGGGAGAGATGGAATCTGTATTTGCTTTTAACATTGATTCACAATTAAATAAAAGGGTTTTTTTTTTTTTTTAAATAAAGAACAGTTTGACAAGTTAAATGTATTAATTAGCAAACTGTTTGTGAAAATAAACATCAGCAGTTGTATTGGATTGTGAGTGCAATTTAAGGACAAATGTTTATGAATGAATGAATGATTCAGGGCTAGCTTCTTTGCTAAGGTAGGTCACTCACCTGGGATTTAAATCCTCAGCCTATAACCCCTCCCTCTGTTCTGGGGGGTGTTTCATGAAGCAGGATTACTGAGTTAGCTGGATCACTGAGTTAGCTGGATAACTGTTCTGAGTAAAACCCTGTATCACAGAGCAGGATTACTGAGTTAGCTGGATAACTGCGCTGAGTAAAACCCGGAACAGCTCTTTTTACTTCAGTCTATGTTTCAGATTTGGGATTCTTCCCCTGACGCCACACATCCTCCACGAGAAGTGACTTTGTACTCGCCTCCCATCATTTCAATGGGAGCCAGTTTTCAGTGTCTGCAAGGCATGCTGGGATAGCTGGCGGTGACCGGACGCATGGGGAACACGGTGCGATAACCAATCAGATTAAAGACCCGACGTGTAAACTGTCCGATTTCAAATAACATTCCCCCCCTTTCCACATAGTTCTGTCGAGGAGGGCTTTGTGGGGATTCCAAAAAAATCTACGATCAGTATACGTTTAACGAGCGCTGTTTAAAAAACGTAAAAAAAACACGCCCACAAGCGGTCGCGACCCTGCGGGGGGACCTCGTCAGGGAGGAGGAAGTGCGGCTTCAGCCTTTCGCTCGGCTTTCGCTCGGAACGCCGGTCGGAACGCCGGTCGGAATGCCGATTGGTCGGAATGCCGGTCGGAACGCCGGGGCGTGCGGAGAGCGGCGAGCGCCCCAGTATTCCGCCCCGGTATTCCGAGCTATTTACTCCGATTAGCCGGAATGTCGCAGGCCGCTGCCTTCCCGCCACATCCGCCTTAAGGAAGTGATTAATGGGCGGAATTAGGGGAGCGGCGGCCGCTGGTCGCTCCCTGACCAATCACAATTTAGCGGTTTTTTTTTTTTCGGGATAAACGGCGAGAGGATTACTGACATTTTACGCTTTTTCTTTTTCTTTCTTTATTTATTTCTTTTTTTTTTTGGTGGTTTTGCTGTTTTCTCTCCACACATTTGATCCCAGAAAAAGGCCCAAATGTTTGAGGACTTTGATTCACCCCCGCCAGTGAAAACGACGCCCCTTCTTTTTTAACGCCCTGACATTTTGTAGTTTTCCATTAAACGTGATCAACGCATGAAATTTTCTCGGAGAAAGCCGCGGCCTGGGCTAAGTGCGCTTCTGCCCGTTCCAACATTCATATTATTAGTGTCGCCATCAAGGCCTCTGAAGGGGGGGGGGGGGGGGGGGCAAAATGACTAATGCAGAGAGAGAGGCAGATTTTACAGGCATTAAAATATGGATGGGGCTTTCTCAGCGGGGTGTAACTGCCAGCCCAGCGCCGAAGAGAACGCAGATGCCATCGGTTCATTCCTCTCTTTCGCTGCAGTGTGAGCTGCTCTCTCTTTAAAACATCGCCTCTTATTAAAAAATTTAAAAAAAGCAGCCGCCTAATTCTGTCAGCCACCGCAGTGGAGATGGTAGCATTGCACATCCCCCTCCTGTTTATACATTGGTCAGGGACCCTTACGATGGGGGGGGGAGGGGGCTAAAGGTAAACAGCATTATATAGAGGCCCTCTCTAAATTACCCAGAATCCTCCCCTGGCACAGAAACGGCAGCTAAGAGAGCCATCTTGGAAGCTCGCAGGAGCGCTAATCCCTCCCTCCTGTGTGCTGGCAGGTAAGGCGATCAGATGAAACATTGATGGAGGGGGGGAGGAGGGGGGGGAGGGGGGGGGGGCTACTGGGGATCTCCTTAAGCGACCGAGGATGAGAGGCGCGGCTGATCCCCAGTTCCTTCGTGACTCCGCCTCTTGAGAGCAGATCAGGGGCCTGTCTGATGTCTCCGCCCTCAGACCCGTTGAGGTCAATTGCAGTGCAGCTTAGCTGGAGTCTATACCATCAGGTTTAAACCTCCAGGACCACAGAGCTCCACATCAGCTGGAGCAGCTAATCCTTATTCCACAGCTTTTTGGATAGTTTATCGAGTTGTTATGCAGTTCTGTGGACTAGAGGTTTCAACCTGAGGTTTAAGCTCCAATGAAGAATACTGCAATTTGACCCATCCTGTCTCAGGTTATACAGCACAGACTTACGTTTCCTGTGTACTAGCTCAGGTTATATAGCACAGTATTATGTTTACTGCGTACTAGCTCAGGTTATACAGCACAGTCTCACGTTTCCTGTGTACTAGCTCAGGTTATATAGCACAGTCTCACGTTTCCTGCGTACAAGCTCAGGTTATATAGCACAGTCTCAGCTTTTCTGCAAACTAGCTCAGGTTATATAGCACAGTCTCAGCTTTTCTGCAAACTAGCTCAGATTATATAACACAGTATCAGGTTTTCAGCCCCAGTAATCGCACCTCTCTCCAAGTCACTGGGGCTGCTCTTTTAGACACGCTAGCTGTAAGTACAGTGTGAGCGCCCAGGTGCTGCTTCATGCACGCTGAGTATTATTCGCTTAAATGACGGATGAGCCTCCCCTCTCTGGCTGCCTCCACTTTGCTTATAACTGCTGGCCCTTGTTCACCCAGGCGTTTCTATTTTTTTTTTGTCCACTACTTGTGGACAAGTAGAACAAGTAGTACAAGACAGAACTTTACTTTCTTGGCCATTTTTCCCCGTCAGTGGTAACTCACCGGACTCTCATAATCATACAGGACTAGACTCCCGAACAGGAACTGGTTTTAAATTGTAAAGCCAAAGGCAAGGCCGCAGTGCTAGTTGAACCCAGGCCTTAGTCAACGATGGAAACGGCGTACCTATTTCCCTCTGGACGCCTCTGGAGTTTTCCGAATCTCAAAAATAGTATTAGCCTGAGGTGACACTGTAAAGTAAGCACTGGATAATTTCTCGCAACACCTCCGCATGTATAATTTGTGCCTAGACCTATTCCCCGACAGATGGTAAGTGGTTAGCCGTACAATTATTATTTTGCACCATATATTTGGAGTTTAATTATAAGTTTCATGGGAAGAGAAATCCACAAGCTTTTCAAAAGTAAGTGCAGCAGCAGAGCATCCTAAGAATTATATCCTCTGTATTACACTTGATTGTTCATGTATTAATGTCATGTTCAAATGAAACCGCGTGCATGGATTTAACATTACCCAGGCTGACCCTGCTGTGTTTTTTTTTTTTTTTTTTTGCAGGCCATGGAAACTAAACCATAAACACGTTTAAGAAAAAAAAAATTTCTAGAACCATTTATGAGTGCAGTGGTGCTGTTTCTCCCCCCTGCGATTATAGTTCACAGCCACAATTTGCATAAACATATATTTCTATTCGTGTTTTTTTTTGCATTGTGTTTCTCTATGCATTTTCGACGCAACATTTAGCGTCTCGCTAACAAAGTAGCGTTTCCGGCGCGTTTCGCCCGCTGCTGCCTGTTGCTTTGAGTGTTAGTCGAGCGGCCGCTGGACCCAGCTGCCCGTAATTGGCTATTCATTCTGGGGGCCCAGAGAATGCTGCCCAGTCATTTCCCTGTGTTCAAACAAAATGGGGGGGGGGGGGGGGGGGGGGGGGGGGGGGGGGGGGGGGGGGGGGGGTCACTGCAAGCCGACATGTCGCTGTTCAGCTTCATTATAGGAATGGCTCAGGCCTCATTTCAGCCTGTGCCGGCAAACAGATAATTGTTTTTTACCTCTCTCTCTCTCTCTCTTTCTCTTTCTCTCCCTGCCTCTCTCCTCTCTCTCTCTTTCTCTCTCTCTCTCTTTCCCTCCCTGCCTCTCTCTCTCTCTCTCTTTCCCTCCCTGCCTCTCTCTCTCTCTCTCTCTCTCTCTCTCTCTCTCTCTCCCTCCATGGCTCTCTCTCTCTCTTTCCCTCCCTGCCTCTCCCTCTCTCTCTCTTTCTCTCTCTCACTCCTCTCTCGGCCTCTCACTCTTTCCCTCCCTGCCTCTCTCTCTCTCTCTCCCCTGCAGCCAATTTACAAGAGCCTCCTCTTCCGAAGGTACGGCAGAGCGGGAAGGGGGGGGGACCAGTCTTCCCTTTTCACTTTTATTCATTGTCTAATAACTGCGTGACATATGGAACACTGGGGATAATATGTACCCCGTCCGTTTTTATATCGTTTATACGGCGGCACATGGCAGGAGCGGCTGAACTCCGTAAGCAAGGCTGAACGAATGAATATGAGGTGGTGGGGGGTGGGGGTGGGGGGGGGGGGGGGGGGGGGGGGGGGGGGGGAGTGGGTACAAGGACACAGAGAAAAAGAGAGCAATCAGATTGAGCTTGGAAGAGAAAGACAGAAAAAAGGAGGAAATGATCTTGCAATTAAGTAAAACGTGAAGGGTGAACTGAGCGTTGCGCTTACCTATAGCATAAATATAAAACGTACATATTAGCAAAACAAACATTATACATACTGATCTATCTCAGTCAAAACTCTGTCACTTCATTTAAATTGCATTCAGTGGTGCTTTTCTGGCAGAACAACAGGACCAGTATCACCAAATCACATACACAACACAAGCAGCAGGAATATATTCATGTGTTCTCCTGTGATAGGTGCAGTACTTCAAACGTGTATGTATAACATGTAAATATGCGCGTAATATGCATGTAATAAAGCATATATAAACGCATTATAACACTGTAGTAGGAACGGCACAGAAGTCTGACGGGCACAGCCCTCCCCCTCTCTTTTTTAAATCCTCTTTGCATCCTCCCCCGTTCCTTCACTCCTCCGCTTCTCCCTCGTTCCGCTCTCAGCCTGGCCGCTCGTTTGTACGAGGCGTGGGAGGGCGGGGCCGTGGCTTTGACAGACCCCCCCCCCCCCCCCCCCCCCCCCCCACTGGTAATTGCCTCCTTGCAGTGGCCTTTTCCGCGCACAGGCATGTCGTCCTTCCCTTTCTTTTCTTTCTCCTCTCTTCTTTATTCTTCCATTTCTGAGGAGCCGGTGGTAAAAAGAGACGCCGCAGCGATGGTGTTTCTCGGCGCCCCCCCCCCCCCATTACCGTGTGGAATTGGGCCAAACAAAAGGAAACATTCTATTTTCCTCACACCAGGGGGTTTTCAGTCTTACCCGCCAATCGTAGGGATGCACAGCCGCCCCCCCCCCCCCCCCGCACCCCCCGGGTCTTGTTTCTTTGGGCTGATCTAATTGGGAAGTTGAAAGGGACGTTTAATCCTGGTGTGTGCTGGCGGAGACCGGTTCCATCTTCAGGCACCCTACAGACATTATGAGGCCCGAACGGACTCCACCAAACCTCAGACTCAGGCTCTGCGTCTCCTGGAACAACAGTGCACCTATGTGTGTGTGTGTGTGTGTGTGTGTGTGTCTGTGCGTATGTGTGTGTGTGTGTGTGTGTGTGCGTGTGCATGTGCATGTGTGCATACTTGTGTGTGTGTGTGTGTGTGTGTGTGTGTGTGTTTGTGCCTGTGTGTGTGTGTGTGTGTGTGTTTGTGCCTGTGTGTGTGTGTGTGCATGCGTGCGTACTTGTGTGTGTGTGTGAGTATGTGTCTGTGTGCCAACAAGGCATCTAGCAGACAGCTGCTTTTCCCAGAATGTCTCTCATCTGCATGAAACCTCCTGTCTTTATATGATTGCTCAAGTCTTCAAAGGGAAATGGCGGTAGCGCTTCAAGTGGGAAAAATAGAACGCAGCAGCTTCCTTTAGAAAAAAAAAAAGAATCCTCTTTTAACCCTTTGAAGAATGGGATTTTTTTTTTTAAATAGAACGCAGCAGCTTCCTTTACCAGCAGTGATTGTGACATCAGCATTAGAATGTTCAGTCAAGAACATTCTAATCATGTATTTGCGACCTCACTCCTTGGAAGGGTCCATTCGCTCTGCGGCAGCCATCTTCCCCCGTTTCACACCGGACTCCGAAGGAAGGACAAACCTTGCATTTCCGTCGGCTCGTCCAAGACATTTCTTTTCTCTTTCCATCCACCGTCTGCCAGGGAGAATTCCTTCACCGTTCTCCGGTCTCCAGTGGATTCCCCTTTGGATTCATAGCAAGCCGTTCCCAATTAATCTCTGTTTCCCTCCGGCCCTGTCTCTGCTGAGATGTTGCTGTGATGGTTTCTAGGTTTCTGGAGGGAGGATGCCTAGATGCCCCCCACCCCTCACCCCCACCCTCCCAAAAATAAATAAATAAATAAATAAAACACCCTGGCCCACACTTTCTTAATTTAAGTTTTTTTTTTTTAGATTCTATATTGTCCTTCTACAGAAAATTTGTTACCACAGTCTGTACAGTGCACATGCCACAATACACCACTATGTGTACACAAATAAATACATCTGTAATTTGCACATTACTCAACGGGTTCACCCCCCCAGACCCCCCCCCCCAAAAAAAAGTGGAGGAGTTAACGACCACCAGAGGAGGTGATCCCATCGACTCCATAGCAACGTCCGCTGACACCAACAGAATTACGCCCCTACAACAGAAGCGTGTTACTTTTAACGAGCCCGTAACATCACAAAAGCATGGAGGAGGAGGAGGAGGAGGGGGAGGAGGGGGAGGAGGAGGGGGAGGGGGAGGAGGAAGAAAAAAAGGGCCATAATTACGCGGGAATGGCGTGCTGTTACTCAGCCGCTCGCTGGAGGCTCATGGGTAAAGTGAACGCGGCCCCTCGCTCGCCGTCACGGAAACCACCGTCGCGCGAGGAGAAGGGAGGAATTACGGGCGGCAGCGGACGTCCCCTCGATCGCTCGCGGAAAAGACGAAGAGTGACAGGGGGGCCTGCGGGGGGAACACATCCTGCCAGGGGTGAGCGGGTTTAGCCACACAAATTAGGCAGAGACCTCCCTTCGGCTCTGCCCAGCAGGGGCAAACATCCCGCCATTACCGCGGTGGTTTATTAGGAGTCAACATACCAGTACAGGCGCTGTGATAAATATGAGCATTATATTGATATGTTTATTTATTTATTAATTGCATGTTACTCTTAGCTGTGATTATTGCTAGTCGGCAGTGTTGTGTAATGGGTAAGGAGGTGGGCTTGTAACCTGAAGGTCGCAGGTTTGGTTCCTAGGTTGGATACTGTCATTGCACCCTTGAGCAAGGTACTTAACCTGCATTGCTTCAGTGTATATCCAGCTGTAAAAATGGATGCAATGTAAATTCTGTGTAAAAACAAAAGGTGTGTAAGTCGCTCTGGGTAAGAGCATCTGCTAAATGCCTGTAATGTAGCCTAGTCTTGAGGGTTGCGTTTGCGTTATTTATTTGGTCTGATTTTATGTTGTGAGGTTTGAAACAGAAATTATGAAGAGTTTTCCTTTTTTTTAAAAAGAAGCAGGCCATTGTCAAAAAAAAAAAAAAAAAAAAAAATACTGGGGCCATTGTCATGTTTGGAGTACCGAAACGACGCTTACAAAACAACCCGTCCTCGTTTTGACAGCTGTTTGCGTTTTTGTTTCACATTGATTCTCCTGCCAAATTAACTTTTGATTTATGATGCGAGATTCTCTTGTAATTTTTGTCAGCAAACAAATGCACAGCGCTGAAGTGCGTGAAGGTTGCCATAGTTACCGTGATGGATGCGGTTGCATTTCTCCGGTTTGCTTCTTCACCCGAGTTCTGCCTCCCGATACCGCCGCTGTCCTGTACTCCTTGCCTTTTCCATTTTTGACCGTGGTCAGACTTGGTCCTGGTATTCTGGTTTGGGAGATCGAGGGCAGTTTTGCTTGCAGAACTGATAAGTGACGCAGAGTCAAACAAATACAGTTTCAGAACAAACTCTCCAGACTTTTTCGTACAGTAATTTTCAAGTGAAGGAATGTTAAAAATGGACATGCTGCCCTACGCGTAAGTGTTTCTTCGCGTTATAGTCAACATGCAAATGGAGATTAAAAACTAACGTACTGCTGAAACTAAGGAACATTCTAGAAAATAAGGAGCCTTTTTGGCCAAGAAAAGAATGTGTCGCAATTATCAGAGTACAATGGCTCGTCGTGTACCGTGCGTCATGAAGATGAAACTGAAGAAAAAAGGTGTAAAATGGTTACTATCCAGACTTGTCATTTCCAGTGAAGTTTCCTGACAGGCGGTCCTCTGCGTTAAGAAAGAGAAGATCTGTAGATCTATAGAACTTAATAAAAAACGAGGTGCCGTCCTCGCACAATAATAGACCTTATAAAAATAAACGTGTGAAATTGTTCATTTTGTACGTTGACACGCGCGTGCGTGATCGCTTCCCTGTGTCCTCCGCTTCGGCGCTTGCTTTGCGAAAGAAAAGTTCGCCGCGGCTGAACTTTCAATAAAGCACCTTTTAAAAGAGACGGGGGGGGGGGGGGGGGGGGGGGGGGGGGGGGGGGAGAAAAAGCCAGGGAATCTGAAAAGTCCTGCGAGATGAGTCGGCCATTTTTTTTTTACGGAGCGGGAGTTATAATTTACACCTCTCTCGCGGACGCGCGGACCGGGGGGAGGGGACAGGGGGGGGGGGGGGGGGGGGGGGGGGGTGTCAGACGCCTCTCCATTGGCAGATGGATGTGCAGACCAGATGAGTGTAAAGCAGTCAGGTATCTGCTGGGGAATACTGATACGTTCAAGCGTGCGAGAGCGGGGGGGGGGGGGGGGGGGGAAACGCGGGGCCTGCTCCCGAACCCTGAGAGGAAACCCGTTCGGCACGCCCGGCATCTCCAGCAGGAGTGGCTCTCCCCACCCCCCCCCCCCCCCCCCCCCCCCACCCCCATTAATCTCCCCCTTCCCTACATGTGCTTTGGCGATGTATGTATGAGCTCAGCGGGGACCTCTGGTCGGGTCGGGCTTATAGGCTGGGTAAACGGTGGATCTGGTGCTCGATAGGTGGGCTGCAAATTTGAATAAAGTGGGGGAGGGGGATAAAAGGCAGAGGAAGAGGGAAGGAACCGGGGGGGGGGGCAATTTCGGAAGAGGAGCGATGCGTGAAGCGGACAGGAAAGGAAGGAAAAGGGAGAGAGAAGACGAGCACTTTAGGCACAGACCCCCCCCCCCCCCCTCCCCCCCCCACCCGCCTGACGTGTACATATTTATTCTTTATGGTCACTTCAGCGAGGCTGACCCGGCACTCAAGGTTATTAAAAGGAAGTCACGATTCGGCCCCACTGGCGCACGCTGCCATGGGAACATATACGGGGGTCCCTGGGGGGTCACTAGAGGGGTAGGGGAGGGGGGCGGCAGGTGGATGGGGAGGGGGGGTGTATTTTTATTCCCCAGTAAAGAAGATTGATCTCATGAATTTTCCCCTTTTAAAACAGCCCCTTTTTATGAAGGGAGAAAAAGAAAAAAAAAAAACAGTCGAGCGAATAATGTTTTTGAACTACGCGGCCGGCGGGCGAGCGTTTCCACGGATACCGTTTCCCGCGACAACCCGCGATGCTGTGACTCAACGGAGCGGGCTTGGCGCCCGTGCGGTATGTCCTCGTGAGCGCTAACGGCCGCAACGCAGCAGTTCAGCCAAAGGGGACCCACTGGAGGGGACCCGTTGGAGGGGACCCACTGAAGGGGAACCACTGGAGGGGACCCGCTGGAGGGGACCCACTGGAGGGGACCCACTGGAGGGGACCCGCTGGAGGGGACCCGCTGTAGGAGACCCACTGTAGGGGACCCACTGGAGGGGAACCACTGGAAGGGACCCACTGGAGGGGACCCACTGGAGGGGAACCACTGGAGGGGACCCGCTGGAGGGGACCCACTGGAGGGGACCCGCTGTAGGAGACCCACTGTAGGGGACCCACTGGAGGGGAACCACTGGAAGGGACCCACTGGAGGGGACCCACTGGAGGGGAACCACTGGAGGGGACCCGCTGGAGGGGACCCACTGGAGGGGACCCACTGGAGGGGACCCGCTGGAGGGGACCCGCTGTAGGAGACCCACTGTAGGGGACCCACTGGAGGGGAACCACTGGAAGGGACCCACTGGAGGGGACCCACTGGAGGGGACCCACTGGAGGGGACCCGCTGGAGGGGATCCACAATGCCCTTGTGTGAAAGCTTCATTGATGCTAAAATGAGAGCACCCTGGTGGAATTACCGACCACGTTTGGATTGAAGCATCCAGCAGACCCTCTGATCCAGAACGACGTACAGAAGTGCATGAAAAATAAAGTCATTATGTGGGGGACCAAGTTTTATCAATATGAAAAGGGAATGAGGTTGAATGTTGGCGGGGTTTGGGTCATTTGACCAATGAGGTTAAATGTTGGTGGGGTTAGTGTCATTTGACCAATGAGGTTAAATGTGGGCGGGGTTAGTGTCATTTGACCAATGAGGTTAAATGTGGGCGGGGTTAGTGTCATTTAGCTCATTGTGTCCGTCGGGTCTGTCGAAACCAGTGGCCCATTTCAATGACTCAGTGGATGCATATGTGTGTACCAGGCAACCTCGCATCCCAGTGTCCTTTGCTCCCAAATTTATCACCGGGTCCTGTGCTGATGCCTTCATCCGGTGTAGCACGCCCCCCCCCCCCCAAACTTTGTCGCTGTGGGAAGAACGCAGGAGGGCTTCTGGGGTTTTTTTTGGCGAGCGACTCTGTCAAATGGCGCGCTCAAATCGAGACGGCACCTCGAACGTGGTCCGTCCAAAAATTCGTTCCCCCCCCCCACACCCTCTGTCTTGCCTCCTTTTTTTCGTCTTGCTCCAGACTCTCCTTCTCCTTCATTGCTGAAGAGTATGATTTGTCACGGCGACTGGGGAGGAGATATAAAAAATAAATATATAAAAATAAAATGTTTACTCGGAGAAAGAAAAAAAAAAAATAAAATCTCCGGCTCCTTTTAATATATTCTTTTAAAAACGAATCGGCGCGGCGGCACGGAAAAAGATTAATTTATCACGCCATCAAACACGGGGAAGGCTGAGGAGCGGAATCAGTGTAAACCGCTACGCGCTGACAATGCCTCGCGCGTCACAGATGGATTTCTCTGTCTGCTTCTGATGTTGAGATGGGGTCGGGGGGGTGGGGTGGGGGGGGGTGGGGGGGGGGGGGGTGGGAGAAAAAAAAAGCGATCTTGTCAAGTCGCGTCAAAACTTGGTGACGAGGGCGTAATTTTGATTCATCAGCTCTCCGCATTTTACCCTCAGTCAGTTTCCCATCATTTATTTTCTCTCTGAAAAAAAGGAAAGGAAAAGATTCCTCGTTAAAACAATGTGTCATGATAAATTTGAAGCCGATACTGTATATATGTATACTTATTATATATATATATATATTTCGATGCGTACATACACGCACTCTGGCTCAACGCTGTATGGATTTGAAATGCAGTAACTATATATTTAATATCACATCAGTCAGCACCGCTGGAGTTGTCTTTAAACCGTTTTAGGGGGCGAAGGAGGTAAAGCTGACGTTTGTGTGCCGCTGTTACCCAGAAGCCCCCGGGGTGTCCCAGTGCATTTCAGGACGATGTGAAAACTGAGTCCCTTTGTGCCCCGGGGGGGGAGAGGGGGGGGGGGGGGGGGGGGGGGGGGGGGGGGGGGGGGGGTGTAGGGGGGTCCTGGCCTAAGCCGTGGGTCAGTGTGGGTGATAAGAGACGGGGGGGGGGGGGGGGGGGGGGGGGCAAGTGCCATTATCGGTGTTCCACACACCAGAGAGGCTCTGCCAGAGGATTACAAAGGATCACTGCCAATTCCAGCCCCCCCCCCCCCCCATCCAAACCCCCCCATCCCAGCCTCTCCCCATCCAAAACCCACAATTTCCCAACCCACCTGTACAGATGCTTGAAAGTAGTAATAATGAAAAAAAAAAAAAAAAACATTTTCTTATCAAGCAAAAGGTTTTAGACCTTCAGTGGTGGGTCACATTTGGTCCTCAGGGACATACTGGGGACAGAGGGAAGCGTTTGGGAAATAACTGAGAGAGATGTGGCTGTGATTGGCTATGACCAGAGTCAAAGGGACTGTCATTGGCTATGACCGGAGTCATGTGGCTGTGATTGGCTATGACCAGAGTCAATGGGGTTGTGATTAGCTCTGACCACAGTCAATGGGGCTGTGATTGGCTATGACCAGAGTCATGTGGTTGTGATTGGCTCTGACTGCGGGCCTAAATGAACTCTTATTTGTACACCTAAAGCTGAATACTTTTTCCTCCACATTTCAAAAATCGAAACCCCAGTGTGCCAGAATCTGAAATAATATAACTCAGCAGGAAGCAGAGCAGCGCTTGGCTTTACGCTGGATAATTAACGGCTGTCGATAGCGGCCGATTCGCTCAGTCAAAACACGTACGCTGAGACCGCCAAGGAGAATTTTCGGATCGAATTTCTGCTTCCGTTTCATCTGCGTAGCTGTTCTCTCACTGTACTCCACAGAAAATTTTCAAATCGCTTATGAGACTTCCTCTCACCCAGTTCAGTGCGTTAAAAAATTAAAGTGAACATAGGAACCAGTATTATTTTGGATAACAATACAATGTGCAGTGTTATCCCCTTTTGCGATAAAGGGACCAGAAAACAGTTTTTTTAATGCATTCATATTTTAAAGATAAATAATCTTAATGAGAAAGTAAAGGAGGAGAAAATAGAAGCCCGCAGAGATAGTTAAAAATAATTAAGCGCGTGGATTATTTCCAAGCGCCGGGAAGAGGAGAGAATCCGCGAACGTGCAGACACGTTAAAGAAAAACACGTTGTCAGTTTACAATCTTTCCCACTTCAAACATAATTCAATTTCCTTTGTGAAAGGAGATACCGCGTTTAATTAAATTTGTTTTAGTTTTCTCACCGAGGTACAATAGGTGAGAGACCTCAATTATAACGTTCTAATTAAAAACAAAAAAAAAAAAAATTATAAGTTAAAATAAAACAAACACGGAACGGCGGGAAAGTGAGTTGAGGAAGCTAGCGAAAGTTTCTCCGCTATCACGCCGCGTTTATTAGAGCTGCGAGGAGGCGGCGAAATCGAAAGTGACGGCGGAGTCTCGCAAGGCGGCGTCTGATTTCCGAATTATCATATTTTCCGAGTCAATAATAAAAAGCTTATGAAAGGTCCTCAGTGATGGTGCCGACGGCGTTTAATAAGACTGGGTGGGGGGGGGGGGGGGGGGGGGGGGGGGGGGGGCTGGCGGTGCGGGAAGACGGAGCGGAACGGAGGCTCGGGGGGGGGGGGGGGGGGGTGTGGGGTGGGTTGGGTGTCTCCCTCGCTTCAACCTCCTTGGCTGACAGGAACAGGAAGTTGACAGGAAGTGGACATGACATCGCAAGAGCAGAGCTTTTCCTCACCCCCCCACCGCACACACTCCCGCACCCCCTCAGTACATAATTTTGTTGTTACAGTCTTTGCTCTGTTCCTTGTTATACACCTTCACCCATAGTATTAATTTTGTTTCCGTTCATTATTATATGTATATATATATATATATATATATATATATATATTACATATATATATATATATTTCCAACAAGGAAAACATGATCATTCACAGCATGGGTTTGTACATTCGTTCTTTCTTGTGTCTAATTTTTCCTATTTCTGTATCTTTAGCTTTCTCCTGCCAGTGGTATTGCTTCTTCACCATCCAGTGAGATTTCTGCTCTCCCATGTTTGAGGAAACAATGTTCTGTTTTTCTTGTAAGGGATTATGTAAGGTGAAATCAAATTTTAAGGAATGGGGCTGTAAAGTTGCACGAATCCAGCGTACTGTACGCTGCAAATTCAGATCAGATCCGCAGGGGTGTTTTCAAATTTTTACCGGCAAGAAAACTATTTCAAATACATATTTAACCCAGGTCTGTACATCACTTTTAAAATAGTCAGTAATCTCCAGGAATTTCTATTGTACTTGTGCCTAAAGGGACAGGCTGTGTGCCGATTGGACAGGCTGTATGCTGATTTGGCAGGTTGTGCACTGATTGGGCAGGCTGTACACCAGCCCACCTCTTGAAAAGATCTCACGTTGGGCCCCACCACCCCAGGCCACCCCATCCCTGCGCAATTAGAGCCTCAAGTTTTTTGAGGGCCCCTATCAGGCAGGGCCCTTTGAATGGTGGTAACCTTTGCCCCCCTATGACACCCCGGCTCTTTGGTGAACTGATACGTTCGGGAGCACCCCGTTATTGCCAGAAAAGGGGAAATCTTAAAGGGCCCTCTCTCCCTGCTTCTGTTGATCGCTCCAGGGCAGGAGATTGACTGGGCCCTTGGCTCTGCAGGTCCAGCTCCAACGCACCTACGATAAAAAGCGCACCTCCCCCCCGCTTCCCCCCCCCCTCCTTCTTGTCACAGAGGACCGATCATTACCATAACGGGGAAAAAAAAACGTGAAAGAAAGATCTCAAGCCCGTCGGGGGTTTTTCTGAACGTGAAGCGGGTCTCCCTGCTTCGATCCGCGAAAAAAACAGTAATCTCCTCTGATTAACCTAGCAGGGAGAAATATGCTAACTTGGCGATTATTCCCCCCCCCTCCTCCCCCCTCCCCCCCCCCCCCCCCCCCCGCCAGGCTCGTGCATTGGGCCGAAATGGAAGGGGAGGGCGGGGGGGAGGACTGACCCGGGACGCAGGCCGAAACACGCTGGCGGGAGCGTGGGTAATTGTCTTGGAGGAGGTCAGGAGCGAGCGCGTGGGGGGCTCAGGGCTCAGGGCTCAGGGTCCTGGGGGGGGGAGAGAGCAGCCAGAGGGGGGCCGGGAGGTCTGTGGTGGGGAAGGACCCGTCATGGGACCCGCGGTGTGCGCGGAATCGCTAACGAGCTAGCGCTTATCGCCAAACTTCACCGCCGCACAAACTTATAGCTAAAGGCTGAAAGACTGTAAATCCCTTATGGCTATTACAGAGACCTACAGAGTAATAATAATAATAATAATAATAATAATAATAATAATGTAGCAATTTCTGCAAAGGACAGAGCAGGCAATTCCTGTCTTTGATCCATTATGGTCTTTTATCAACCGCAAACTAAATGCAGCTTCAAACACAACTGATCTCACAGTCCAATCCCAGGATAAACCAATCCCTGCATAAACCAGGAAGTATTACACATAAACAGAAACTGTACACAAGACACGGCAGCTAGCTAGTTTGGTTAGCTACGTGATAATAATAGTAATAATAATAATAATAATAATGCCAGGGCACAGAGTAAAATGTCCAGTGTAAACTGAACTTTAACAGTGTTAAATGCCCAGTGTTAATTCAGCTCTAACAGTGTGAAATGCCCAGTGTTAATTCAACTCTAATAGTGTTCATTCAACTCTTAACCGATAACATTTGGTCCCACATTCCACATTTTACTGTGCAGTAGTGTAGTGACTGGTCAGGGAACTACTGCTGGTTGGATTTCCAGGTAGGCCACCTCTGTTATACCCTTGAGCAAGGTAAACCTGAATTACCTCAGCAAATATCCGGCTGTATAAATAGATACTATGGAAAATGGATGTTGCTCTGGCTATGATTGTCTGCCTAATGCCTGTAATCACAACTACAACAACAACAACAGTAATAAAAATAATACATATGGCTAACACAAGGGTGTTTTGATTCCTACATCTGTATTCCCGGCCCTATATTGACTGTATATGCATTGCTGTTGTGATTTATGCAGGGTAATGATAATCTCATTGGGATGTGGTGTACAGTCTTCCCTCAGTGCTCAGTCCCACCAACAAACAAACTCCTCTCATTTGGGAAGGGCAAACTCTAGCCTGTCCTTCCAAATAACCTCTCCCCAGCATAGAGATGGAGTGAAAGAGGGAGGGAGAGAGAGGCAGAGAGAGACAGAGAGAGGCAGAGAGAGAGAGAGTGGAAAGGGGAGGTGAAAACTTCAACATTTGAGGGAGAAGGAGGAGAATCAGGAACAGAATCAGAATCAGAATTGGGTTATTGGCCAAACATGCTTTTTACACATGTAAGGAATTTGACTCCGGTTCACAGTAACTCACACTGTACTTACATTTAACAATGTCAACAACAACAACAATGACAAACAACAACAAGAGTAGGTTTTACCTACAGTAGGAGGAGGAGGAGGAGGAGGAGGAGTAGGTAGGAGGTGGAGGAGGAGGAGGAGGAGGAAGGCCAGGACGCTGGGCTGTATCCAGCGGATTGGCTGTCAGTGAAGCTTTAACCCCCCGTCTTTAGAAACGCAGGGGGGGCGCTAACGGGGGGGCGCTAACGGGGGACGCCCGTCCCTGAAAGGTCAGGGGTCAGCACGGGGTTTCCCGCCCAGAGGAAGAGGAAGCCAGCGGTTGGGTCGTGACCTTCGGGGGGGCGCCGCTGTGAACTTCAATCATTTTCCCCCGGTGCCTAATAGGCCCCCGGGGAGGCTGGGAAACAGGAAGTGAGCGAGCGAGCGAGCTGGGGGCCTTAATGGTACATCACGCTGCTGTGACATTTTAATTAAGGCTCTTCCCGATTAGCATGCGGAAAGTAGTGAGGTGGGGATGGGGGGAGAGGGTGAGAGATGGTGAGAAAGAGCGAGAGAGAGAGAGAGGGGGTGAGAAAGAGAGAGCTTGGCGGGGGGGAGTGGGGGTGGGGGGTTGGTTAGGGGGGTAGTCCTGTATCGATTCTCCTCACCTGTTTCCTCAGTTCCGCCAGGCCCAGCAGACCGCACTCTGGGTGCGTCGTACACGGTGAAGTATGGCCGTCAGGGCCAGGAAAGACGATTACGCTCAGTAGATCTGACTGGGGGGGGGGGGGGGGGGGGAGGGTTGGGGGCGGGGGCGCGCAAGGCCTGGTGGGGGATGTTCCCACTTCGCCAAGGTTAGCCTGTAATCCCCCACTCACAACTCACTGCCCTCCCTGTCGGTCTAAGGATGAGAAATCCTCAGCCCTCATTGGCTGGCTGCGGTGAGAGGGAGCGAGGTGTGGGGTGTGGGGGTGGGGGGGTTCCCCCATAGCTATTACCTGCATTCCAACAATTCACCTGATAATAACCCGAACCTGACAATAACACATGCTGCCAAACTGGCATACATTTGAGAGTAATAGACCCTGAGATGTGTGCTTCCTTTACCTTCATATTCCATAATACTGCCATAAGGATGAAATAACACCTGTCATAACCTGCCGTTACCTGTAATAATACATTACAGTCAACGCTGCCAAAATGTATACAGAAATGTATACAAAGGTGATTCAAACTGCAGGATTCAAGATCGTCACTGCATATGCAATGCAGTGTCACGACGTTTGTTATGGTCTTCAGTACAACCATCGTGGTTTATGGCAGCATTATATAGACTTATGACAAACAGTTCAGGAAGAAAAAAAAAATGCAACTAAAATGAGCTGTAGTGTGTCTGTCAGTACAAAATGCGCGTGGTACTCGTGAAAAATTGAGTTCTAAAAGTGAATCATTGAATGGTGAGGGAAAGTTTGTGCAAAGAACAAAAAAGGGTTCCGTGTTTAAAAAGGATTTGAGCAAACCGAGGTGTGTTGAAAGATACATAACTTATCAGGCACTGGATGGTAGTTGAGCTAGAAAAATCTTTTTTTTTTATGATACAGCACAACAGATTGATTTCTTGACCTGACAACCAAAGGTTATGCGGAGGATAATTACTTTCATTGTGTAAAGGCGACACTACACTCTCTGTAAACAAAGGGTTCTTTGGCTTGTCTTCATAAGGGAACCCTTTTTTCTGTTCTTTGTGGAACCCAGTATGGCAGGTGTGAAAAGTGTGAACCATTTTACCCGACGAAGAACCCTTGAACGGGACGGGACAGGGTTCCTCTATGGAGACGGAGTGTAGCACAGTGGGTGAACTGGGTTTGTAACCGAAAGGTTTTATTCCCGGGTAAGGACACTGACCCTTAAGAAGGTACTTAACCTGCATTGATTCCCTATCCAGCTGTATAATGGGACGCCGTGTACAGGGTCGCCTCTATAAGAGCGTCTGCTACACCTGGAGGAGACACGGAGGAGCCTTTTGGAACCCTTTCTTCTAAGAGCGTAGTACCACGGAACAAAGTGAGTTGGGATGATTTTGATTTTTTGTCAGATGTCACCGATTTCCTGTTTCGTCCGTTGTTGTAATTATACGTTTGTTAAGTGACGCCAATGAAGCTAAATGGGAGTTCTGCAGGTATCCGAGACTAAAAGAAAGTCTTTAAGAAAATAAAAATCTTTTTCTCTTTCGTGTAGGAATGGGTTCTGAGTTCAGGGTTGAACGCTGCAATACTTGCAGCATACAATCAAAGGCCTTCCTGCACACTAGCATCACTTCTAAATGACATGCAGACGCACACGCATGCATGCAGACACGCTCGCACTTGCACTCACACACACACACACACACACACACGCACACATTCAGTTACACACACACACACATGCATGTACACACACCTGTACACACACACACACACACACACTCACAACACACGAACACACACACACACGCATGCACACATACACACACACACACGCACACACACACGCATGCACACACACACACACATGCATGCACACATACACACGCATGCACACACACACGCGCACACACATACATGCACACATGCAGTTACACACGCACGCTTGTACACGCATGCGTGTGCACACACACACACACACACACACACACATACACACTCACACACACATACACACACATGCAGTTACACACACGCACACACACACACACACGCATGTACACACGCCTGCACACACACTCACACACCCACACACACACACACACACACACACACAATTTCCTTTTTTGCCACTGTTGCCTTCTGCTTTTCTCTAAATTACAACCCGACTTCAGACCCCAAACTCAATAGACTTCGCTCGGGTTCCTATTTTGACAAATCCCATCTTGAGCTATGAAGAGAGAAGCCGATATCGATCCAGAGGGAACCTAATTTATCACACCGCTCCAAATACCCCCCTCGTCTCCCCCTCTCCCCTAAAAAAAAAAAAAACCCTATCTTTGACCGAGGGGGTTATTCAATTCAATACCATTTTCTTCGTATAACCACAAAATTAAACCGGTCTATTTTTATAGGCAGGGGTGACTGATGGCCGCCGTCAGAAGGATGATATTTGTGAGAAAATTTCCTCCGCCGCCCCGTTCGCCGTTCCGTCCGGCCGCATTTACGATGCAAATTGTTTGTCTACCGTAAGACCAAATAATACAAACACTAATAGAGCAGACACGGGGCTATAAAAATGTAAATCACTATCGATCTAATATAAAAATAATCACGTACGAAAAACATTTGCGCTAGGACAAAATTTGAAAGACTTGAATATACTTGCAGATTTGTTGGCCAACCTTTTAATAAATTATATGGTATTACTATACTATCGGTTTTGCTATGACTACCATAGGTAGTCATAACACTACTATTTCTGATGAAAGCCCGTTGGCTCGACAAATTGGAAAATGTTAAGCTATCAAGGGCAATAAACCATGAGATCCAAAATGGCGTACACACTGCATCTTAGTAACGCTCAATTCGCTAAATGCTGCGGCCTTTCTTGAAAACGTTATTAAATTGGTTCAGCAAAATTACTGCATTCTCAAAGGCGATATTCAAGTTATTCTAGCAGAATATAGACAGTTTGATAATTTTTTTGTGCTTTAGTGCTCACAGTCTGCATGTGGTCTGGTCCATGTAAGAATGTCTATCAGAACCACCTCCATCACCACCCCCACCCCGGTAGGACTGGACATCTGGCTGGACTACTTTTGGGCTGCAATGTGCCCCCCCCCCCCCCAGTCCATAATCACAACCCCCCTCCCTTTCAAAAATATATGGGGCAGTTGTTGCATTGTGAATGCGTGGGATCAAGTATTCTAGAACAGAGCTGCCCAGTCCTGTTCCTGGAGATCTACTGTCCTCTAGGTTTTCATGTCAACCTTTATTTTGCACATTCAATTCTATTAATTAGCTGCTCAGTGTAGATTAGCCGTTGAGTGAGGTGTGCTCTGTTAGGGTTGGAGTGAAAAACTACAGGATGGTAGATCTCCGGGAACAGGGTTGGGCAGCCCTGCTCTAGCTGTTGAATTAGGTGTGCTTTGTTATGGTTGGAGTGAAAAACTACAGGATGGTAGATCTCCAGGAACAGGGTTGGGCAGCCCGGCTCTAGCTGTTGAATGAGGTGTGCTTTGTTATGGTTGGAGTGAAAACCCACACACCAGTAGATCTCCAGGAACAGGGTTGGGCAGCCCTGCTCTAGCTGTTGAATTAGGTGTGCTTTGTTATGGTTGGAGTGAAAAACTACAGGATGGTAGATCTCCGGGAACAGGGTTGGGCAGCCCTGCTCTAGCTGTTGAATTAGGTGTGCTTTGTTATGGTTGGAGTGAAAAACTACAGGATGGTAGTTCTCCAGGAACAGGGTTAGGCAGCCCTGCTCTAGCTGTTGAATGAGGTGTGCTTTGTTATGGTTGGAGTGAAAACCCACACACCAGTAGATCTCCAGGAACAGGGTTGGGCAGCCCTGCTCTAGCTGTTGAATTAGGTGTGCTTTGTTATGGTTGGAGTGAAAAACTACAGGATGGTAGATCTCCAGGAACAGGGTTGGGCAGCCCGGCTCTAGCTGTTGAATGAGGTGTGCTTTGTTATGGTTGGAGTGAAAACCCACACACCAGTAGATCTCCAGGAACAGGATTGGGCAGGCTTGGTGTAGAAGTTGCTGTTGTATGAACTACAGTAGGCCATTCGATAACAGTAGATCTATGAGTGGCAGGACAAGGAACTAGCTTGATGGTGCTACTAGAATTATGAAGTTCAATATTAGCCTGCTGTGTTCCTTCTTGAAATGTTCCACATAAACACTTTGTAGAACCTAAATAAATAAAAAAAATGCGAATAAAAAAAAAATTCACAGTTAATAAATCAAGTTTTACTCCTAATGCAAAATGCATTAGACAGACAGAGGCAGCAACAGCAGCCATATCCATAATCATCCTCATGGATGAACAAGAGGAGGAGTTACGTAACATCATCATCAATCACCAAGAGTTATCATCAATCATCGAGAGTGACGGGACCACAAACAATGGGATACATTTTAGCCGCCCTAGCACGTGTGAACCAGGCGGCGTTCCCCATTCAACGACTAACAATTACGTGAACTTCCTGTGGCAACGAGGCAATATGAACCTCCATAATGTAGCGGGTTCTGTCACAGGGTGAGCGTTGAAGTGACAGTTGAGTGGACGCGCACTAGATTCCCCCCTCGCACAGACTCAGATCACTCAGCCGACCTTGGGGACGGGCGGCGCCGTGGCAACCGTTTCCAACCGCCGCTGGGATGGATGTACATGATGCGGCGGCAGAGGGAGGACCGTTTATAGCGCGGATGGGAACGAGGTTCTAATGACAACCCCCCCCTCCCAACCCCCACCCCCCCCCCCCGTTCCATGCCCTTATGATGGAATGATGAGGCTCCCCGAACCCCAGCGTGAGGAATAATCATGCGCTTATCAGAAAGTCATAGTTTTGAACCCGTGGTGACATTTAACTGTGGAGGGCTTAGTCCTGGGATTGGATTGCATGGGCCTGTGATTGAAAGCTCATTCTGAAGGCATCTCCTCTGTCACCTTCACGAAAAAAAAAAAAAAAAACGCCGTCCCTTTGGATTAAATAACGGTTTGTGGATCCCCCGGGTCCTTTCTGTGATATTTGAATTCGCAAACAACCTGCGACCCTGCAACCTTCTGGCCGACTGTCCGGCTTCTGGCTTCTTGTGCGTTGTGTTCGGAGACAGACCTAGTCGGTGCCAACGGACGTGGGTGAAAATACAAAAAAGAGAGATTTAATTGATGGGCGGAGCTTAAATGAGTCGTCGATCACTGACTCATTTTAACCAATCAAAAGATTCCGCTCCCTGCAGAAAAAAAACGGAACGTTGGAAATCAGTCGCTGGCAGCATTTGATTTCTCAAACCGCGTTTCGTTTTATGAAGCTTCCCATTTTCCCTTCGCCAGATGAGGTTCATTGTTCGGAGAGCGCTTGGGAGCCCGGCAATAAGGCTAACCTTATCTTTAAACGTGTTTATTTCCTGCACGGTGTGAGGGAATTAAACGCGTCTGCAGTTGTATGAAAGTCTTACGCGCGTGCGACACGTTGTAAATCTGGTTAACCTCGTTAAAAAACCAGGGCTCATCCGGTGGAAGCTCTGAGGGACGTTTAGGTGGAAAATCACTGTATGCGCGCAGTCATAAATCCGGTGATTTATGAACCCAATTCATTCGATACATTACACATGCATGTGCACTTCTCGCACGTGCAAGTTTGAAAATATGAGCGGTTTTTTTTTAAGGGGGCACCGCCAACCGCATGTTTTATTCCAGATCAACCCCGGACTTTAACAAGTGCAAAAATGGTTTAATGCATGCAAATATGATTTTAAACATTTAGTAGATATCCTCACATGGACATCACATGCTCTCTGCAGTGGTTTGCAGGGGCATAATTCACTGTGCATGTTCAGCAAGTCGGGCCCAGAATGTATAATTGTTTCGTGAAACGAATATTCCTTTTCATTCCCAAATAGAGGCTTTTTGCTTTTTCCAGTATGGTACTTTGTGTATTAGGAGTGACTAACCTTTTTTCCACAATCTTTCAGAAACATAATCAGAAGCTCACAAATCCAAAAATATAAATAAAATATATATTTTTTTAAAATACAATTAAGCCAACCCATAGTGACACCTGATGTCATAGCATAGAGATAATTTCTTGTAAAATATTGAATTTTTTATTTTTATTTATCTATATTTTTTTTTTTTAAAGGAGGGAGAGGAAAGAATGCACCTGACGGTGATGTAACGGCTAATGAAACCCGGTGTAGTGCGGAGGGTGAAAATGGGCCTCTTTTCCTCCGGGCTGTGGAGCTGATCTTTTTCCACGCAAGGCAGATGAGAGATGATAGGAGAAACGCTAAATCAATGGCAGCGTGGTCACATGCTGCAGCTGAGCTCGAGGCCCTCTCTCTCACACAGATAGCCGTGCAGAGATGAATGTGGACAGACAGCCTGCTCTCTCTCTGTCTCTCTCTCTCTCTCTCTCACTTTCCCTCTCTCTCACTTTCTCTCACTCACCCCCTCTCTCCCTCTCTGTCTCTGGTTTTCTGTCTGTCAACGTCAAGTTATTGGCATGAAATGCATTTGGAAATATTGAAAATAAAGAAATGAGTAAAGACATTTTTTGGTGGTCAACCGGTGTTCCCCAGTTTATGACAGTAAAAGATGTACTTGTGCTGCTGTTGGTGCTGTAAGTTCTTCTCCTAGTAGGATTTTCAGTTTCCTCTCTTTTGTTAAGTTAGTTTGTTGAAGTAATGAGTTCTAATTTCAGAATATTCTCTACAATAGGAGAAAGTGCATCCCTGTTTCTACCACTCCTGTCTTACAGTCACTCACATGTTGTGTGTGTGTATGTGTTCATGTGTGCGTGTGTGTGTGTGTGTGTGTGTGTGGGCATGTTTGAGCATCGATTTGTGTCTACCTGTGTGTGTGTTTGTATATGTGTGATTGTATTTGTGTATATCACAGCTTTGCGTGTTTGTGTGCTTGTGTAAGAGTAAATGAAACGATACTTCTAATGATGCAGTTTTTTTCTGTAAGTGGGTGTGTAATGTGTGGGCAGTAGCCATATTTGCTGGCGAACATTCTGAACCCTGTATACAGCCTGACAGGTTTGGGTCTAACTCCAGGAAAACTTTTTGTTTTTGCAATCAGCACCTGTCTTCCCATCCTCTCTCTCTCTCTCTCCCCCCCCCCCTCTCTCTCTCTCTCTCTCTCTCGCTCTCCCTCACTCTCTCTCTCAGGGTATAGTGAACAGAGCAAGGATGAGTGTCAGCAATGCACGTCATTGTGCGTGAATATATAAATATATGTATGTTTTCGGGGGAGGGAGGAGGGGAAGGTGTTGGGGGGGGAGGGGGGGCAAACGACTTTGACACAAAGTCCTTAACAGCTGCACTTGACGAGCGCAAGGCCGGCTTTCTAAAGTTTTCGGCCCTAATGAAGTGTCTGTTTTGACAAAGCGCTTCTAAACGGACAGAGGAGGAAGTAAGAGAAGCTGATTAATGCTCGCCTGCTTTTTTTTTTTTTCGCCGCGTGGTTCTGTCCGCTCGTTTCGGTGCCTGCCCTGCTTCGACGGGTAGATGTGGGGGGGGGGGGGCGGGGGAGGTGGGGGGGGGGTTGGTTGGGTGGAAGGGGGTGAGGGGCTGGGGCATTGCTCCACATGAAATCTCATTAAAAGGTTGTTGATTTACACTATAGAGAGAGAGAGAGAGAGAGAGAGAGAGAGATAGAAAAAAAAAACCTTGTGGTAAATTTTATTCATTTATTTTTTTGTATGTGTGTGTGTCAGCGGAGTGCGGAAAGAAAGAAGGGAACTCATAAGTTTAGGGAAAAACGGTGGCTCTGCCGGGACAAGGAACAGCGGCCAGGGGGGGCGAACGTGCCGCCCCGGGACTATCCGGAATCGCCTCGCTTGGGTTCCAGTTAAACCGAAAATAGAGCCACCACACAGAAAGAGTGGCAGAAACAAAAAAAAAAAAAAGAAAGAAATAAGAGCTTAATCCAATCAGGATGCATTACGTCTCCTCCCGTACGCTCGCCGTGAACCCGAGTCCAAACGACGCCGGCCCGCTGTTCCTCTCCGAGTGGAATGGAGTGAAAAAAAGAGAGAGTGAGGAGAAAAAGAGAGGAACGTACGAGGTCGCAGCCACAGCGCTCTCCGAGGCTCGGGAGGGGAGAAGGCTGCTCTAATAGTATCATTACAGATGTGCGGAGTCCACGGGGCCAGAGAGGGAATCCATTAGCACCACGCTTTTTTTTTTTTCCGAGGAGGCAGCGCACGGGAGAAGGAGGGAGAACAGATTGCATTTCTCCCCTCTGTCAGTGGATAGACGGTTTTTTGGGGGGGGGGCTCGCCCATAACTCATGGGCACGTGGAGCCGTCCTCCTGCCCTGGGGCACAGAGGCAGAGTCGAACCATCAACACCCCCCCCCCCCCACCCCCCCCACCCCCCCCCCCCAATCTGTTATAAAACCGGAAACTTATGGGGGGTGTGTCTTAGGTCCCAATCTTTATATCAACAGGTTCACTATTAAAGTAATGGGCGGGCGGTTGCTGGGGAAAGTGCGGATGGGGGCCTCGATGTGGGGGTGGGGGACGAGGACCGCCGTTCTCGTGGGGGCTGCCAGGGAAATTATTGTTTTTTTTTTTTTTCGATCCTGCGTTAATCAAAAAAAATAAAGTTCCCCGGCAACCCTATTTATGTAATTCTCTCTAACGGTATCTGATGGAAGGCGGCGTTCCTCTAATTAGACCGTTCTAATAACACGCGTTCGGAATGATTTCAATTACGTTTTTCTGCTGAGTTGGGAGAAAAAGACGGAAGTGAGTTCCTGTTTCGTGTCTGGCGTGTTATTGCACTGGGGCCAGTCTCCTTAGGATAGCATCCCTCACAGTCCACACACAACCCATCTGCTCAGCACCCTGGCCTATCATCTCAAACCAACGCCATCGGATTGAATTTATATATATATATATTTATATTTATATATGTATTTATATTTTAAAAAAACCAATTGCCCTCAAGGCAAATCATCGTCATTTGATGGACACCTATCTAAGATGTCTATCAAAATAAATGATCACACATGTCCTTTTTCTTTTTGTACTGTTTGTTTTTGTTTTGGACTCGTCTCAGTCGATTTCAAAACAACCGTGTCAAAAAAAAAGACACGTGTGGATTGTATTCATTCCACATGCTTGTTAAATGACAGGAAATTGAGGCAACAAGGAGACGGACTCCGGGAAAACAATCAGGCGCGGTTGTTCGATTTCTCCTCGGGAGATTGTTTTATTGTTTGGATCGCGCTCCTTCACTGTACTCACCTCAGTACGCGCTTTTATTTTTGAAAATACAGTATCCTCTTCGTGTTCTATTAGAGGGAAGTTGTTTGGGAAGAAAATTGTTTCGGTGGTGTTTGGTGCTGGTACACAAAAACACAGCAAAGGTTGCCTTTGGTTGCAACTTGTGCTGTGTTACCTGCAGGTCGAACGTTCTTCGGAGTAATGCTGTTGATGGACATTATTTTTCTGTCGTTGCAAGATATACACTACATGGCCAAAAGTATTGGGACACCTTGACATCCAACATCTCATCCAAAATTATGGGTATGTATGAACGTGGAGTTGGTCCACCCTTCGCTGCTAGAACAAACTCCACTCTTCTGGGAAGGCTTTTAACTAGATGTTGAAAAGCCAAACTGTTGGGGAAGCACAGAATCGTTGGTTGGTTATCATAGACAGCCCAAATGTTTCTTTTTTTTTTTTTTTTTTTTTTTTTTTGCCTGGTATAAATAGGCAATTTTCTAAACTCTGTCTAAACTTAATAACTTGAATAGACCTAAAGATGAGCTTGATGTGATCGGCAAATGGCTTTATTGTCTTGGGGATAATGCACTATTTTGTAATGCAGGCTAAAGCCAATTAATGCATCATCTACAATCTGTATGGGCGTATTCTCCATGGTGAATTGGGGAAATTACGTTCATTAGCCTGGGAGATTTTATTTTTCATATTTACTCTGTAAGAGCTGACTTCTCTTTAGTCAGAAGAGAAGTGCACTTTAATAAACGACTAATTACAGAAGATCATAGAAGAACAGATTGTTTTGCCAAGAAAAGGTTTAGACATACAGGCCCGGCTCCAGCTGTCCGAGTCAGGGTGGGCCGAGTGGCATTTTGGGGGGCAAAATACCATCAAGAAATACTATCAACCAACATTTGTTTTTCATGTGAAGAGGATACCAATGGCTTCAATTAGGGTTTAGGCCTCAAACTAGGGTTCAGCTAGGGTTAGGATTAGGGTTATGAAAACGGTAAGTCTGAGGGTCGAGGCAAGTTTACGGTTGTGTTTAGCAGCTTGAAGAAAGGTTAGGACATGGGTTTGTTAATGATTTTGAATGAACCAAAAAATTTCTGTAGTAGCATATGTACCTATGACCATACAAAAGGTGTAATAAATGCATGTTTTGTTAGGGAGAACATTTATGTTTTTTAAATGACCTCATACATATTATTTTGCATTTGTTTTATTGTATTCATAATATTTACCTTGTTTTCCATCAATTTTAAATGGGGTTTCTGATGTTTTCAATGATACCAATGGCTTTAATTAGGGTTTAGGGCTCAAACTAGGGTTCAGCTAGGGTTAGGGTTAGGGTTAGGGTTAGGAAAACGGTAAGTCTGAGGGTCAAGGCAAGTTTACGGTTGTGTTTAGCAGCTTGAAGAAAGGTTAGGACATGGGTTTGTTAATGATTTTGAATAAACCAAAGTTTCTCTACTAGCAGGTGTACCTATGAACATACAAAATGTGTAATAAATGCATGTTTTTTTAGGGAGAACATTTTTGTTTTTTAAATGACCACGTACATATTATTTTGCTTATTGTTTTATTGTATTCATGATATTTACCTTGTTTTCATCATTTTTAAATGGGTTTTCTGATGTTTTCAATGGTTCCAACGGCTTCAATCAGGCCCGACTCCAGCTGTCCGAGTCAGGGTGGGCCGAGTGGCATTTTGGGGGGCAAAATACCATTAAAAAATTCTATCAACCAACGTTTGTTTTTTATGTGGAGAGGATATATCCAAATATGTAATAACCACAGCTATCACAACCTAACCTAATTTAAAGATGAACTTACATACAGTGAATTTGTTTTTCATGATGTCAAGTTTCATTAAATGGACAACAGCTTGTGATGAAAAGTTTCAAAACCTGGACTAGTTTAGTCAATGTGTACTGGAATAGTTTAACGAATAGCCCAGCAGCGAGACCATCGTCATCATCACTAACAGTTTCAAGATCGCCTCTCGTTGGAAGTTCGTTTACTATCAACTGTCAAGAATCGACCACCTCTCCAATACTTTTCACATAGTAACGATCAGCGTTGCCAGGTGTACGATAATTATCGTATTTGTACCATAATTTTACCCTCTGTACGATCAATAATGCCAAAAAGTGCCGAAATGTAGGCTACGATAATTTCGCCATTTCACAATGAATTTATTAAATTTACTAAATTCCCTGGCTGCTGATTCAGGATCCGGTTTGCCTTTTCACATACAGTATACCATGAATTGTAACGTTACAGCTCTAAATTATAACGATTACATGTTTGAGCGATTACGATTTAATTGTAGGCTATTTGACATTGTCCGTAGACCAGGCTTTTTAGTGATAGTCTCATTCATTTGAGTAGGGTCCAGGAAGTTGCCTGCTTCCACGCAGCGTATGTGGTGGGCAAATGTTTTTCTTCCCTTTGTGACCGTTGGTATTGCACTCATTGGCTGAAGTATGTGAGTAGGCGTGTTAAACAAGGTTGTTATTTACACCTGTGATTTCTCTTTTTTTGGCCGTGTACGATAATTTTCTTTAAAATCCGATCATTTTAAGCCTCCGGTAGGCTACGATAGTTTAATATTTCCCACCTGGCAACGATTCTTCTTGATTTGTTGGGGACCTAATAAGGACGCAACGATTTCACCCTTCTCCTGCCTTCTGCGAAATTCCACCTATGCAGAAGTGGCTTGCAAATGACCCTGACTTGATGCATGATTTTGTGGACCCCTGCCGCGTTCGAGTGCCATTTTCCAGTTTGTGAATCCAGTAGAGACGAACACATTATCCTTGTCATTAGCTGCGGGACTACTAAAAACACAGCAGGGAGAACAAAAGCATGCATCTTTCTTGATGGAGTATTCGAGCCAGGGTCTGGACTGATACCAAGCGGCTTGAAAGCATCTCTCCCTACCACTAGTTAGTCGGCGGGGGTATGACTTTAAAAGTGGTCAACTTGCCGTGTTTCGGTTTAAGTCGTCGGCGACATTAGCAGCGCCACTGCTGCAAGGTTGACCAGCACCTTTAGCCTCGCCGCTAACGTTATCGATAGCGTTACTAGATCGACTGTTTTGTACATTTGTATTATTGAATTATATTGGGGAATTTAAAAAAAAAATTATAGAGAGAGACACTGTAGTTAATATGCAAATCGCCAGGGTGGGCCAAGCTTGTGATTGGTTGGAGCGGGGCCTGTAGACATATGCCTTTTAAGGCATAAGGTTTAGAGTTTGTTTTTGTACCTAATTACATCTGCTGTATTTGCATGTTGCCCGTTTATGACAATTTACGTTTTCAAATAGTTTTCAAAGTCAAAAGATTACGTTCTTACCTATCGCTGAACACCTCCTATCGTGCACATAATGAATAATAGATAGTGCTGGAAATGTAATCATTTGTCCAAGAAATTGTAATTATTAAGGATACGTTTGCTAACAAAAAAAAAAACCTAGTGCAAGCTCTGATGTGTGTATGTGTGCGTGTGTGTGTGTGTGTGCATGCGTGTGTGTGTGTGCGTGTGTGTGTGCACGCGTGCGCGTGTGTGTGTGCGTGTGTGTGCATAGGCGCGTTTCCACCGCAGGAACTTTACCCCGGAACTAGGAACCTTTTGAGGAACTACGTGCGTTTCCACCGCAGGAACTAGGGTCTAAATTTAGTTCCGGGGGCTTTATTTTACCTCCAAAAGGTTCCTGCTCGGGGGGTAGTACTTTCCGAAAGTACAGGAACCTTTTGGGTGGAGCTTGCAGCGCTGAACATTTCTGATTGGTCGAGTACACGCAGCATTTTTTTGTATTTATTTTCAACCGCCATGTTTGAAAATATGCAGCCGCAAACCAATTTATTTTCATAATAACTTCAAATCAAACTTGTATGTTATGCGGCGCAGTAGCCTAGTTTTAGTTATAGCCTGCCAACGTCTTGGAATTATAACGTGTGCTCTTCTGTTCTTTTCTTGCTTTAGTATTCGTTTTATAAAATGCTAAGCATTCGTGCTGGGACAGCATATTACGTACCAAAACATTCAAACGGATTAATTCGGTTGCTGAATATTTTCTTCCGGATTTTCTTTGTTAGTCCGTTGTAATTGACTCAAAACGTTTGATACAGTTATGTGAGGTATGCGGTAGTTCTGCGTAATTCACATTGTTGATACAGTAAAAGCAAACTGGAAATCACCTTCCGCACTTTTTGTCAGAGAAAAATAACAGGTTAATTCTAGTAATCGTCGCTTTAGCTTTTTCTGACTGCCGTAATTTTACTCTGCCATTCTTCAATTCCACAAAAAGACCAGGAAGACTATGGACTAATTTATGGTGCATGGTTCGCATCTGGAGGGCACACTTCGCTGCTCGGCTAGCAGTAACTTCGAAGGAAAGCAAACGGTGGCTGTACCACTGCTAATTTAAATTTTCACGCAAGTCCGAGTTTTCGTTCTATTCTTGTCATTTTGCGATTAGCCTATATGGAATTGACAATGAGAAAGTAATCAAACAGCAAATTGTTTACAACGTGTGCATGTTTTCTGTTGTTGTTGCCAGATATATTGGAAATGTGAATGCATTCTGTCGCTTCGGATGTCAAGACATGAAAGTGAATGTTCGCATAAAAACATAATGAATGTGCTTGAGAGGACATATAAAACAGTTACAATCTGACTATTGGCCTGTTATATCCTTTTTGTTGCATAACAAAGGTCCAAGTTCAACTACCAACGACAGTTTTGCTTGACAACGGTAAAATATGCCCAAACGGCTGCAGAATAATATTTCAATTCCAGGGGATTAAATTGATAAAAAAATAAATGAATACAAAAGTAACCATATATAGTCATTGTTGGTAACCCGTTGTATATAAGTGGAATAAACCCCTCCGGGCTGTCCCGGTTATTAGAAAATAATGTAGGCTACTTCGGTGGTAGTATGGGGTTACAGAATAAATCATAGGACAGATGGACCGACGACAACGTCGCTATTTTACACGTCAGCGAACTAATTTGCCTAATCTTCGCGGAACTTTAGACCCCGGTGGAAACGCAGGCAACCATTGTTTGAAGGAACCTTTTAGTTCCTGGAAAAGTAGTTCCTGGGACTAAAAGTTCCGGGTAATTTGGTGGAAACGCGGCTCATGTAAATGAGTCTGAACTCATTTATTTTAATCCAATAAATGACATTTTGTATCGCTCATGTTACTATAAAAATAAATACTGTCTTAATGTCGTATTTGAGTCCTGTCATGGCTGAATGATTTGTAGTGAATTGACTTCACCCTTTTCCTGCTCTTTGTGTAATTTAAAAATATGTAATATTTCCGTAACTGTGCTATAATGAAAGATACTGCCGATATGTGGTGTACGTCATATGGAATTGAATATATTGGAGAAAATGCATCAGTTATTACAATTACAGTTGTGCGCTTTACATTACAAAAAAATATGTATATTTCAGTTCACTATTCATCATTTAATCTTCAATATGCGTGGGGGTGCTTGCTACAAGTGAAAGGGGAAATCATTTGTCCCCTGATCTATGGTGGGCATGACAGTTACATACAGTATATAGCTAAGAGCAAAGGTGGAAATAATTTTAAATACAGTAATATATTGGCATATATCATTTTTCCATCTGTATGTGTGTCTGTATGTATGTATGTATGTATGTATATACATGCACATATTTTATACATATATTATATATGCATTATTAAGTTTTTATAAATGTGTAATAGATGGTAATAAGCCCCAGATCCTGGATGTAATGACAGAGAGGGCTGTGCCACTGCACCCACATTCTAGAATCTTATGAAAACAAATGAGGTTTTTGGAAGGCCTGGCTACAGGCCTAAAAAAAACAACAACAAAAAAAAAAAACAGTTGTGGATGAATTTCAAGTAGCTCTTCGAGATTCTTCTCGCTTTGAATGTGATGTATTTAGTGTTTGGTGCAGCCTTCCTGTGTGTGTGATACGCTGGTGTGTAAACTGCTTTATATGCTGTGTGTGAATACACACCTGCACTAAGGGGGGGGGGGGGGGGGGGGGGGGGGGGGGGGGGGGGGGGGGGGGGGGTGGGGGGGGGGGGGGGGGGGGGGGGGGGTGGGGGGGGGGGGGGGGGGGGGGGGGGGTGGGGGGGGGGGGGGGGGGGGGGGGGGGGGGGGGGGGGGGGGGGGGGGGGGGGGGGGGGGGGGGGGGGGGGGGGGGTGGCTGGAAGGGGCACATGGTTGCGTGTGGTTTCCACGGTGACTCGGTCCGCTCAAAGCTCTCATGCTTCACTGGGACTTACAGTACGGCAGGGCTACATTTGTTAAACGGTTAATATTTCGCTTCAGTCGTCTCCTTGCGTCTCTTCCCCCTCTCCATTTTTTTTTCTCACGTTCTGCTCTCTCGCGCAGTGCACGGTACGTTGCGTGAAAAGGGGTGTGTCTGCAGGTCGGACAACCAAAACTGAAACAAATACTTTTCCTGCCGTGTGCGGCATGTGTCAGTGCGGGGAACCACATTTCTGTGTCGAAAACGGTCATAATTTCATGCATGGACACTTGCCATAAATTGCCCGACATGCTAATTACCGTCCACGTCCCAGGACACGATGTGGAATTTCAGTGCGGCTGGAGTCCACGAATTAAATCCCAGTCCAGGAAATCCCAGATCACAGACGTGGCCCAGGAGTGTGCAGCAGTTCCGTTTCTGGAAATACACGTGTTGTCACATGGGAAACTATCGCTCACGACCGAAACGCCCCAAACTTCAGCGAAATTTAAAGGGTCGGCTAACTTCCAGAAGCTCTGTTTTTCATGCAGCGATGGTGGCTGGCCTATTTTCAAAGGTGCCCCCTCTCCATTCTCTCCCCAGGTAGGCTTACCTGAGCCCTTGTGCTCATTGGGGATTTTCAATCCTTTCCGCAAACACCTTGACGGCGTTTCCGTTGTGTGTACGTGCATTAAAAAATATCTCTCGGCCTGAGCTTTATTGGGCTATCGCTTCGGAAAACAGATTGCTGCCTTTAAACATTATCCTATAAAAAAATGAATTCATAATTTGTGGTTCAGGAACTATTGAACCGTCGAGCTTTCCTGGCAAGCTCGTGAAATTTAAATGGCCGAGGCCAAAAGAACACATCGTTGGATCGTATCCACTGGAAATTGGCTTTTCTCTCTCACACACGCGGCAGCCTTCCCCGATCATATAAATGATTTGGTGCGAATGCGGAGCCCTGTTTAGCGAAAACAGCTTGCTCATCATAAACGTAACCGTTTTATCTGGAAGGGATAAATCGGCGCGCCCTCGTAAAAATGGACGAACTTTCAGCGGCGAGCGCGATAATGGGCGGAGGTGAACTTCATTCGCGAAATTGGCGGATTTATTGGCTCGCGTTTGTCCGAAAGCCGTAGTCGCAAACCGTGAGAATGAATAGGTCTGGGAAATCAAACCGGCCGGGAACGCTGGTTTCAAGTTCAAGATTCAACAGCTTATATATTTCCAGTTTAGATTCAACCTTTACGTGTGTAAACAGATCTCTGCACCTCATCCATTGCGGTTGCCAGATTTTTTAATAATAATGGACCTATCAGGAAGGATCACAGACCGGGGGGGGATTCAATGAACCAAACTTTAAATGTTTCAAATAACAAATACTCCAGTCGGGACCACAAACCAGACCAGTACAAATAATTAGAAAACCGGACACCCCGATCAAGAACTAGGAATCTGGCAACCCTGTCTTCCACTGCCATTACTTTGGGTGTGCTTTGTGGTTTATGGACAGAAGTGGTTTATGTGACATCTAGACGAGCCTTAAACTATACTGCATTTTATATATCGCGACTTACACAGCATGCATTCTTTAACGTACAATGCAGCACAGGTAGATACTTAGTGAAGCGATTCAGGTTAAGCACCTTGCTGAAGGGGACATGCCCCATTGGGGAATTGATCCAACAACCTTGGAGCTGCAGGCCCAGTTCTCCTCTCTAACCATTACACCGCACTGCCCACCCTCCACCCCCGCCCCCCCCCCCCCCCCCCCACGCTTATATTACCGGGTCTCTCTGATGACGGAGAGTTTAATCTCAGTGAGACTAAGCTTGTCAAATAAAGGTTAGATTTTTACTTTTTTAAAACCCCTCTGCATTTTTCTTGGTCGCTGAGGGAGGGAGGTGGGGTGGTCGAGGTTTTGATTAATCGTTATAAATGTGGTAAAAGGGGATACCAGTGTGCCTTTTTTTATATTTTTAGAGACACGGGGATTTCGGCTGCTGGTGTGGTTTGCAGATTAGTTCTCTGCATCCTGCCCCTCGTTGAGCCAAACAGTTTGGCCTTTGATTCGTGTCAGTGGCTCATTCACCATCACTGGAAATGTAGGTTACTGAAGGTCCTGGCGGTAATGGAACGCTCATTAGAAAAACATATCTCTGGAAGAAAAGTTATCTTTTTAATAGCTTGCTCGGCATTACATTTTAACTGTATTTTTTAACTGAAAACTAATTTCTTTTTATATTTACAAGCACAGACAGACAGAGAGAGAGAGAGAGAGAGACAGAGACAGATAACAGATTTCAGAAAATGTTCATGACCTTCAGTTGAAACGATGACATCTGGTGATTTAATTAGCCTGATAAATATCATCCAGGAAATCAAGTTGGATAAAGA
>CM045896.1:4092500-4192500 GCA_025169545.1 Anguilla japonica | reverse complement strand
TTTAAAACCCTTAACACCCTCAATGGCACTGGGGGCCTTTGCGCCCCAACGCCCCCCCGCCCCCCCCCCCCCGGCAGGAGTCTGGGGAGCTTTATTGGAGCTTTCATCGTCTCGAACCCTTGCTTGTGCCTTTATTGTGGGAGCCAAAAAACATACAAAAAAAAAACAAACCAAAAAAAAAAACACGAAACACATTTCAGAATAAACTCGACAGCAAAGTGATAGGAGCTGCAAAGATCCTCTAGGTCTGACAGACACCCGGCTCCGCATTCCCCAACGCTGTCAAATCCGGAAAAAAAGGTTCTCGCTCGCCGTAACTTCTGAAAATTGGCAGCGGGACACTTGTGAGCAGTGGGTGATCTGTGCGGCACCGGAACATCCTGCTTTTCAGCATCAATCCTGCTTCTCCTGCAGTTTAGAGACAGAGAGAACAAGAGGAACACGGTTGGTCATCTGGTGAGTCTAAAGGATCTCTGCTCAGTCATGACTCATCATTCATGGAATTACATGATATGGTATTCCGCAGCATGTGACTATCCATACATCCATATATATATACCACACATTCATATACTGTATTTATGCTTACCCATTAATTTCTTATACACACAGTACTGCTGTTGCTTTGTCAGAATCTTAGCATTGGTTAGATGGCGATGCTGCCTGTTTCTGCGAGCTGGGTTTTTGCCCTCCCTTTCTCAAACAGGGCTACGAGGCGCTCGGTAAATTTGGTAAGGGTTTGCGAGCCAAACGTCGCGGTGTTAATTGCACCCGGGCCTTCGCGAGGACGTGCTGCGTTAAAAGCACCGTGCCGTAGCACTGCGTCATCAGCCTGAAAAGCAGAGCGCTCATTTTGGTTTATACACAGGGGTACGTTCCCCCCCCCCCCCCCCCGCCCCCTTTTTCAAAACGAAAAAGCAGCTTCATCCATCACATCACTGGTGTTTAGCAGACACTCTCATCCAGAGTGACTCACTCAACACTCTGAATTATTTATTTATTCATTTATTTATTTTTACACAGTTAAACATTCATACAGGTGGATTTAAACTGAAGCATTTTTTCGGTTGTGTATCTTGCTCAAGGGTACAACGGCAGTGCCCCTATCTGTCTGGGAATTGAACCTGCAACCTTTCAGGTTACGAGTCCAGTTCCCTTCCCACTGCACTACACTGTTGCCCAAAATGGGCTTGATAATGGCCCCAGTCTGGGCTGAGAAATCGTAAGGGATGGGTTGCCAGGTTGAAGTTATCGGAATAAAAGGAAGAGAACGTGAGAGAGAGAGAGAGAGAGAGAGAGAGAGAGAGTCTTGCCGTTCTGTCCTCTCTTTTTTTCCCTCCGTCTCCCCCCCCTCCCCTCCCCCCCCCCCCCCCCCCCCCCAAATCTTTTTCTGCGAGTAATCCCGACTCCGTTTCGCAGACAAAATATCCTGCGCGGCGGCTGTCAAGGTGTTTACCCACC
Organism: Anguilla japonica; assembly: GCA_025169545.1. Taxonomy (NCBI): domain Eukaryota; kingdom Metazoa; phylum Chordata; class Actinopteri; order Anguilliformes; family Anguillidae; genus Anguilla; species Anguilla japonica. The sequence goes on along the minus strand of CM045896.1, from coordinate 4,191,039 downwards.
GGCTGGAATCTTTATCGGAAGCTTGACACCTAATAAAAAACCTGCCCCGCAGGTTGAGTGCTTTTCCCGCCAGCCTGTGGAATCGTGGAGTGAGGGGGGGTGGAGCGGGGGGGGGGGGGGGCAGGGGAGGAGAAACCCAGCGCCTCTCGCGACCTCTCGTCTTCCTCCGCACCCTCACCCATTCCCTCACCCACGCCTTGGCCGGGGGGGGCCTTCGGCCAAGGTTACCCAACGACGAATTTCCTCAACCAGAGATGGCGCTGATTTTTATTTGAACCCCTTCTTTTATTTAACCATTATTTTGGACCAGGAATAACTCATTGATTTCAAAGTCTCTTTTGCAAGGGGGTACGTGACGTAAAACACAAAGTTTTATCCAACAAGACAGTCGACAATCAAGTTACAAACATCTAATGGGGAATGAGACCGTAGTATAACAGGCAATTAAAGAGCAGAGCAGTGCAAAGCCGGAGTCACCGAGTCAAGAACTACAAAAAGATTTCCCCGGTTCCTTATTTGACTCTCAATCATTCTGAACTCGTAGCCTAATTAACACTAGAAACTTCAATGCGTTTCTTCCGCGGCACATACACACCCCGATCAGGACCTCTGTGTATTATAATGTAATTAGAAAACTGAACCAGGGCCAAATTGTTGTTATTTCATATTCATGGGCATTTATCAAGTACATCCTTAATGTTACTTTCCGTATGTGATACTGAGAAACACATATAAACATGTAAATAGTTTAAGATGTTGATTTATATTGTTTTTTTATGTTCAAACAAGCCATAGACACAATGGACCAATCAGAACATTACAAACCAGTCACATGATAAAAGGCACTACATTACAATCAAAATGCCTTCCACTGTGTGGACCTCTTACAACATGCAGTCTCTGTAATGGTTATGTACAATGTGCACTGCAGGGTAACTCATTAAACCTGAGGCATATTCACACCACTGAAACGCCAAGCTTTCCTTCACTACTCGAGAGTGAAAATGTATTTTTACCGTGCACCCCCCCGAGAGTTTAGAAGGCACTCTCTGTGATTTGTCATGTTTCCCAAATATCCTGCTCCCATATCAGATAGGGACTGATAAAAAAACAGACCTGTTTCTCCTTTTAGCTCATAATGGACACGGTCAGGGTATTGACAGAGGAAATCTGGATTGTAGATCAGCACTCTTACACTGAGATGGCTTCAGATGGGTGTAGAATTGATGCTGAAATGTCCATGATTGGAAGCTGGAACGTGCCCATCCATTATTTCACTGAACACTGTAAAATGTAATACCATTGTAGCCACCTGAGCAGGGCATTCACAGGGTGTTGCAGCAATGCGTACTCAGTCAACCTACCCTGTATAAAAAAAGGTTAAATAAAAATGATAAAAAATGTTGAGATATTTTAGTAGTTTGCATGTTCTCCCCGTGTCTGCGTGGGTTTTCTCCGGGTACTCCGGTTGCCTCCCACAGTCCCAAAGACATGCAGGTTAGGCCTACTTGGAGACCCCAAAATTGCAGATAGGTATGAGTGTGTGCCCTGCGATAAATTGGCGGCCTATCCAGGGTGTATTGTTGCCTCTCGCCCAATGCAGGCTGGGATAGGCTCCAGCAAGCCCCCCCCCCCCTTGACCCTGCTCAGGATAAGCGGGTATAGATAATGGATGGATGGATGGATGGATGGATGGGTGAGAGATTTAGCTATTTTTGTTTCCCAGCAGTTTAGATGGCCGCGCATCAGGGTACGATCCATAGACTCTGTGAAATACGAGAGATATTCCGCCTGCATTTGGATCCTGTCCACCTGGGCTGATGTGTGGCGAGAATCCAGGCATCAGTAGTGTCACCTGATCGTCACCCAGACGGGTGATTGGCTCTCTGCGGTGGCTGAGCCGAGTTTTTTTTTTTTTTTTTTTTTTTCCCCCTTTCTCTCCGAAGCACTTTCAGATTCTAATTATTATTAATTACGCCGTGGCACTGGTAAACAAAAGCGCGAACAACAAAGGACCATGATTGAAATATATGCTGGAAACTATTTAAAAGGGGGGACGAAAAAAAAAGTTCTAATTGCTCTTTGAAAGAAGATGTGAAAAGAAAAGAGCTTTTCACACAAAGCAGAGTTTTTTTTTTTTTTTTGAAGCTATTTGGGAATTAAGCTGTTAAATTCAAATCACAGCGGAATTATAGAAATCATACAAAGAGACAGAGCAGTGCAGAAATGAGGGTAGTGTTTCTTCTCGTCGTTTAAAATTTAAAAATATTTAATATAGTTCTGTCCTTCTGAGTTATATGTCCTCAGGAGACCCGGCAGGAACAAAAAAAAAAAGATAAAAATTCAGAATTAAGCGTCTTGGATGACAAAAACAGATACAGTGAAAATATGTTTACAAATATTTTTCTTTTTTTCTTAGTGAAAAGTCCCTTGTAGTGTAGGCTTCAGCATAGTGGAATTTGTGGTTGATGGGATCACCTGATCATGCCATACCTGTTACCGTGTGTCCAACTGTGTGTCAAACCTGATAATACGTCATGCTTCACCAGGTTAAACATCAGACTCGATTGGTTTTTTGATCGCTTCTGCTGGCATATTTCTGGACTAAGGAATGCTGAAAATAAATTAAACCTTCTTGTTTGCACAAATTTAAAAAATCACCAAATGAGCCGTTGGACCAGCGTTGCCAGTTCTCACACTTTTGGCATGAGACACATGCTTTCAGGTTCTGTCTTACGCTCTCCAGGCTAACCAATCACAGCTCAAGCCAAATATGAAGAGCGCAACTCAGAACAAAGCCGTCTCCTGATTTAGCAAATTAGGCATCAGCTCCCACGGCAAAGTGAGATTGTTCACACACATTACAAGAGGCTGTCGAATGGCTAGCCTACCTTTGACAACAAACCTCAACCTTAGTGTCGATTGGCTACCTAACTTTGACAACAAACCTCAACCTTAGTGTCAATTGGCTACCTAATTTTGACAACAAACCTCAACCTCAGTGTTGATTGGCTACCTAACTTTGACAACAAACCTGCAAGCCAGGATATTTTTTCACCAAGAGAAACAAGAGTCAAACTGATGGCTTACACCACTGAATTGAAATGGTTTGCTCATGATCACAGAGAATATGCATGAATGCAATAAATCAGCATTTCTTTCAAACAGCTGCATTGTCCTTAATAATAGCAGAGTTCAGCAAATATATCCGGACTTACAGTGGCACTATGCAAACAACTTTTGAAGCCTTGATCAAAACCAAGAGATGAGAAAAATGAAATTATATTACATGATTTGCATATCTGTTAAGATAAATGTTTGCATGTGTGTACATGTTTTTTAAAAAAGTGAAATCTGTATCACATTCATCCTTTAAGTGTTTGTTTGCTAAAAAAAAAAAATATTGTATAGTTACAAACATAGCTCAACAGAAAATTTCAAGCATTGTTCCTGACAGCAAACTCTCTTGAGAGCTGAAATTAATTCCATAATAGAAATGGAAAAAAAGGAAGATGGAAAAGGTTGATTATTAGTTAAATGAGGCTTTCGGTTCAGTAATTGAGCTAACAATTGGAAAGGACATGGCAGGGTAGCAGCGGGGGTGGCAGGGGAGATTATATAAGGGGAGGGGAGGCAGGAGGGGGGGCAGTGGGCGGGGGGGGCTTGCCTGAAGGTTTGCTTCTCTGTCACAAAGGAAGCAACTGAAGTAACAGTGAGGAGGATCTTGGTGAGAGACTGGAGAGGAAAATTCCAGAAAAGGGATGGATTGGAATGCTGCCTTATGGAATGCTGGATTGGAATGCTGCCATAATATGCTGTTATAAGCGTTTATAACTGGTTATGAATGTCCATTTATAAATGATGAGTGAACTGCTTGTTCAGATCTTTGCAATTGGAAGTTTCCTCTGCTATTGGCCCCACACTGGTCTGAACCGTCTGCTATTGGTCCCACACCAGTCTGAGCCCTCTGCTATTGGTCCCACACCAGTCTGAGCCCTCTGCTATTGGTCCCACACCTGAGCCCTCTGCTATTGGTCTCACACTAGTCTGAGCCCTCTGCTATTGGTCCCACACCAGCCTGAGCCCTCTGCTATTGGTCCCACACCAGTCTGAGCCCTCTGCTATTGGTCCCACACTAGTCTGAGCCCTCTGCTATTGGTCAGAATCAGTCAGCGGTGAAGGAACTCCTGGGTGTTTCAACTGTGTGAGATTCTACACTTAATGAATATTCATTCTTCTCATGTGGCTCTAAGGATATGGACTGGAGAGACTTATGACCATATTTTTATGTTTAGCACTTACTACTACGAAGGGCGACATAGCTCAGGAGGTAAGACCGATTGTCCGGGGGGGGAACCCTGGGTGTGTCGAAGTGTCCTTGAGCAGACACTAACCCTTAATGAGTATCATTGTTAAAGCGCTTCTGGATAAAGTGATATACTAAATGCAGTCCATTTACCATGTTACTTACTGGGGGGGGGGGGGGGGGCACATCTTTTTGGTGTCTCACCCTGCCACACCATGTTATGTTATGTTATCTTCCAAAAATAGCAGACCTAGGGTCAAAATATGATCTCCAACAATATGAGCCTGGATATATTTACATTATGAACTTTCACTTAACCAGTGACATTTCTTTGTACTAAAAATAATGCTGTTGATATCAATCTCACGATATACCATCATGGTATTGTTTGCTACCATCTCCCCTATTATTATGTGAGATATTTTCAATGATACACTTTAGACGACAGTAAAAAAGGTCCCACAGATTACAGACGATGGAAAACAAAACGTCTATTTCCACCAGTATTCACAACAAAACCCTTAAAAATGCTCAGAGACCAGCAGGACTGTTTTCAGTTTGTAACCAGCACACCTACAGGTTTTAAAACATGTATCCGATTCTGACCTGAAACTAAATACAGAATAAATGCTGTTTTAGGCGTGCAAGTCACCGTTGGATGATATTTCGGGAAAACTAAACACTAAACTGCAAGCAGTGCTCAGAGTTTCAGAGTGGTTCCTCTTGCAGGCACGGGGCCCACTCTGTTAATGTGCTGTGCGAAGTTAGCAAACGCTAAATCACAGTAACAATACTTGAGGCGAGATGGAAAAAGTTGGTGGACAGTACATCTGAGAAAGGTCACTGGTCCTGGGGGTGCAAAACGAGACTGATGAGGGAAAAAGATGCCGGCACTTTTAATTTCTCTGAAATAAGTTTAATGGTGCAAATAAAGGTTCCGAGTGGCGATGGCCTTCTTCAGCGCTATTAAGCTCAGACACTCAGACACTCTCTCGAGTGAAGTAAAAACGAAGTTAAACCTCGAAACGAAAGTGCTGAAATTTCATAATAAATCGAGCAAGATTGTCGGTGCGCCTTTGGCGAACGTTCGTAAAGATGGAGATGTTTTGTGATTGATCTTTTTTTTTTTTTTTTTTTTTTAATAAAATATTTTTAAAAGTGGGTAATATTCCGTGGTACAGTTTTCCGGAGCGGACGGCGGCGCTCCCTGTCCGTCATCTTAAAATTCCGACGGCGCGCGGCTTCGTCCGAATCCCGGGACGACGGAGCGATCTCCGAGCTGAAACGCGGACGGATAGAGAGAGGCTGATCGTTTCGCGGGTTTCTCCTCGCCCCCGTCGAGCCCCGCCCCGCCGGAGCATTTCAGTAGCGTCTGTCGACATGGGGGGGGCGGCAGCAGGGGTGGGGGGTGGAGGTGAAGGGGTGCGCTGGGGGGGCCAGGGACCCTTCACTCGGATAATGAACCCGGGGCGGTTTACCGGACGGGGAATTTACCAGGAGTAAATAAAGCCGGATCAGAACCTCGGCCTGCTTGTCTCTTCCAGTTTCTCTCGGTCAGAAGCAGAGGCTTGACCGGGCTAGCGCACGGGGTTGAGCGGGGGGCCCCCGTTTGATTGGTGAAGACGTTTCCGTCTCTGCTCCGGTGTCTGGACTGTCGAGGAGCGCCCCTCGGGGGGGGGACGGGCTCGGCGGCTAGGCGGTCTGCTGAGAGGTGCAGTCAGCGGGCATCCGAGCCGATCCTAATAAGACTGGACCTCTGATCGACACCGCAGAGCGGCGACAGAGTCGGACAAAGCCTGGGACAGCCCTGGAGGAAACAAACATGTTCGATTTACACGTCAACGTTGTGCGTAAATCATACGTCTATCTTATTCTTGTCCTGCACACACCTCCCCGATTCCCCAAAATAACTTGAGTTTCCTTTCCCGGATAAGATGCTGTCGGTTAGTGCTCTCTCAGCCACTGGTGTGATTAAAATGAGGATGTTGCCTGCTTCCCATAATATCAAAGTTCATACTGTTGTTAAAGGAACTGGGAAATTTGTTTTCTTGCAGAGAGTACATATTTTTCTCCAAAACCCCTTTTTTTTACTTAATTTAAGTGGCAGCTTTTGATTATGAAAATATGCTAGGGTTCTGACTTGGTATGACATGGTCACATGCAAAAGAAAAAAAATACTAACAAAATAAAGTTTGCACTACTATGAGATTTTGTGAATTGTGCCAGAGAGTACGCCACCTGTTAACAAAAATCTATTTATTTTCTGCATGATTAAATTGCCAAGCTATTATTATTATTTATGACTCCAGTCCAAAGAAATTATTATTATTATTATTATTATTATTATTATTATTATTATTATTATTATAGTTCACGTGTACTCTTCGCATGTTGGGTGTTCACATGCATTTTATGGTGTTTATTTTGATTTTTTTGTAAGGGTTCATTTCCCACAGTGCATCAGTGGCAGCATAAGCTGTAGTACTGCATGTTTATTTCTGTTTTTAATGCTGAATGCCACACATTTCATCTCTCTGCCATTAAAGAGTATGTACAGCGTAATGAAATTTTGATTAGTTGTTAGGGTTTGTTGTCCTTATGTTGTTATCTGTTTTTGGTAACTTATTATTTCTGTGCCATTCTTTCTCTCTCCCTCTCTCTCTCTCTCTCTCTCTCTCTCTCTCTCTCTCTCTCTTCCTCTCTCGACAAAGTGAACATTAAAGCACATGTACCAATTTATTGCTATTAAATACTGTGCTGTTTTGCTGACTTTTGTGCTTGAGGAAGAAATAAGAACAAATGAATGAAACGAGACAAAAACAGGAAAAGTACACATAATGGAATACAGGATGAAACAAAATTAAGCCACCCCCCCTTTCCCAACCCCCCCCCCCCCCCCCCCCCCCCCCCTTGAAAACATATATTTTATGAAAGTGGACATAAATTTGAGTCATATGATCTAAGCAAATAGGGGGTACCTTGAAACTGGGGTGAGTTTTCAAAATAAAAGAAAAAAAAAATATATAATATTTAAATGCCTTGGGGGAACTGGGCTCCTGCTGTGTTTAATTCCAGCAGAATTAAAAAAAAGGAAAGAAATATAATCAAAAGGGAAATGAATGAAATGGGGGAAATGGAGAGAGAAGATGCTTGTTAATGTTTAGCAGAGTTGTGAAAACAAAAAACCCGGAAAGAACGCTCAACCTCGGAGCTTCGTCCTCTCCCTCCCGTTTATAAAGACAGAAAAATCACGACTGACTCAGCGCTGAATGAAGATCCCATCGGTGGTCCTGACAGAAGGCACTCACACCCCTCTGTGGAAGTCTTGGGGTTCTTTTAACTGCAGTGTCCACTTAACTTTTTCTGGATTTACTATCACAGAGCTGGCTGAATGCATGACTCAATTTGTGCATGTGTCTGTGTATGTGTGTGTGCGTGTTTATGTGTGCGTGCATGTGTGTGTGTGTGTGTGCGTGTGTGTGTGTGTATGTGTGTGCATGCATGTGCGTGTGTGTGTGTATGTGCGTATGTGTTTTTTTAGGTGTGCGTGCGTGTGTGTGCATGCATTCATGCTTGCGTGCGTGTGTGTGTGCATGTGTGTGTGCATTCGTGTGTGTGTGTTTGTGTGTGTGTGCATGTGTGTGCATTCATGCGTGTGTGTGCATGTGTGTGTGCATTCGTGTGTGCGTGTGTGTGTTTGTGTGTGTGTGCATGTGTGTGTGTGTGTGTGCGTGTGTGTGTGTGCATTCGTGTGTGCGTGTGTGTGTGTTTGTGTGCGTGTGTGTGTGTGTGTGTGTGCGTGTGTGTGCATTCGTGTGTGCGTGTGTGTGTGTTTGTGTGTGTGTGTGTGTGTGTGTGTGCGTGTGTGTGCATGTGCGTGTGTGTGCATTCATGCGTGCGTGTGTGTGTGTGTGTGTGTGTGCGTGTGTGTGCATGTGTGTGTGTAAATCAAAGCAGCGGCAGTATGGAGTTTGCACATTCCCTGTTTTGACTCCGTTTAATCAACTGTGCGCATAATTATCTCCGCTCGGTATGGTAATCTTTGGAGACCTCAGTATTGCGGTTTGACAAATCCTTCATTTGTATTCAGATTTCACACAAAGCATCAATCGTGGTTTAGCACACAGGCTGTTTCCCCCACAATTCCCCGAAAAACATCGCGGCGCAACCAGCCACCGCTTGATTAGAACCCGGGAGCCATGCTGGGATCGGCGTGTTCGTCGTTAATATTTCTCCTTCCAGATGGCGTTTTCGAGGTATTTAAATTAACAAAACGGTACCATGGGCCCAAACGTTGGAAGGTTTAGAGAGAGAGAGAGAAAGAGAGACTTATCTCTGGGACAGACAGAGGAAGAGAGAGAAAAGAGATAAACAAAATCCATATTTACCGAACGCCTTCGCTGTCGTGCGGATAAACGGCCTGCCTCTCACACAGAGAGGAAACTGTGCTCGCTAATTACACGCATGCAGGCCTAACCGTGTTTCAGGCTTAAATGGCTAGCGTGTTCAGGCGTTGTGCAGGAAATGAGAGTCAAACTAATATGTAAAATGGCTAGTATGTGTGTGGCTGTGTGTTCAGTGTGTGTGTGTGTGTTTCAGTGGGGTGTGTATGTGCTGTGTGTGCTGCTATGTGTGCCACTGTGTAATTGCCTGTGTCTGTGTGTGTGCGTGTGTGTGTGCGTGTGTGTGTGTGTGTGTGCGTGTGTGTGTGTGTGTGTGTGTCTGTGTGTGCGTGTGTGGTGTGTGTGTGTGTGTATGTGTGTGTGTGTGTGTGTGTGTGTGTGAGTATATATATGTAGTGAGAGGGATAGAGAGAGATGGTCTGAACCCTTACACTGACGGGTAAGGCCTCTGTTAAGCGAGCGGTTGAACACAGACCCGAGTGTGAGCGAGATGTCCTGGGAAGAAAAGGATGAAAGATAAAAGGAGGTACGGTTTCCAGCACACAGCTCGGCGCCACAGCAGCCTTCAAAGTGCTGCCTTTTCTCAGAGCTTGATTTTGGAAAATGCTTCCTGCTACAGAAAGTGAGGGAACAAGAAGAGGAGAAAGGAGGGCTGGGGGGAGGGAGGGGGAGAAGGGGGGGTTCTCTTCTGGCTGTCAGCCAATAACTGGAGCCTGAAACACGGCCTGCGACCCCCTTAACCCCTCCCTATCCCCGCCCCCACCTCCTCCCTCTCTCTCTTGAGTTGTATTTTGCCCCGTCATCATCGAGGGGTGAACCGTCACAGAGCCTGGCCTTGATTGGTGGATCATCACAGAGCCTGGCCTTGATTGGTGGATCGTCACAGAGCCTGGTCTTGATTGGTGGATCATCACAGAGCCTGGTCTTGATTGGTGGACTGCCAGGGCCTGATCGTGATTGGTAGACTTTTTCAGATCCCATCTTTGATTGGTGGATCATCATACAGTCCGGCCACGATCGGTGGACTGTTGCAGATTCTGGCTGTGATTGGTGGACCGTCACAGAGCCTGGCCATGATTGGTGGGACCATCGCAGAGTCCAGCCGTTCCTTGTGTTGATGGTCCATAAGCGGATGCTTGGGGGGATGGGGCTGGGGGGCCATGTTAGAAATAAATGCTGGAGATTAGCACCAGCTAATAATCATCAATCAATCATCAGTCTTCAACATGCTGCCTCATTTTTCTAAATTAAAGGAAGAGCAGAAAGGCTTATAAAATATTAAAGACCGCTTCATCCCAGCCCCCCCCCCCCAGCCCCCCCACCATGGCTGCAGAACACAGTAGGATGTGCGCGGCAGCGTAAGCTAAACCCATAAATCATTGGCGGGACCCGCCAGAGAGAGGGGCACTGGCCAATAATTTTGAGGTTAAACAATGTAATTTGGATCCTGTACGTGCAATTTATTTCCGCCGGTCCGCAGGATCGTCTGCACCGTACGCGACAGCACGCTCGATGCAAACAGATTTATTTACTATCAAGTTACGCACACATTTCTGCTTGTGTGTGAGCCCCTTGTCAGAGGACGTTTCAGTTTGCTTATCTATATTGTGTTTTTGGCCCGGAGTCACTCTTTCTGATAGCCCTGAGCGGTGCAGTGTTAGCCTTGTATGCAAAAACAGGCTTGGTTTTTTTTATCATTAGATCTCTTTGTGATTCCTACCCAGCATTAAGTTGCTGTTACCGTTTTGCAAGGAAAATAATCTGTATAAAATGATTCAAGTACTCAGTTATCTTACGTGTGGGTTCTTCCTAAAGCAAATATATCAAGTCAAGATTTTTCTATCAAGTGCAATGTCATAAGGTCTCAATAAAGCATACACATCTTGAGACAACCGTTAGCCAACTGCCAAAGCTAAGCGTTTGTGTGGGCTTGATTAGTGCTTGGATGGAAGACCTCCTGGGAACACTGGGGTTTGTGCTGGAATATGGGTTTGTTGGCCAGTAGGGGGCAGTCTTCCCTCTGGACTGAATGAAATGCACTGGCCCCAGCATGAGTGGTGATGAGGGCCCTGGACTAGGAGGTGCCTCCTTCAGATGAGACGTTAAAACAAGGGGCTCATGCTAACCACCATCAAGGTTAAATAAATACAATGCAAAATTCAGCCTGTAGTTACCAGTTCATAAAGCATTCATGAATAACTGTAACACTATATGAAGGATGACACAGTGAGATGTAAGTTGTTATGTGCATAAGCCAAGTACATGAAAGATCACTCAGTTCCTGTTGTTATAAAGGCTTTATAAGGTGGTAACACCACCCTCTGGAACGTGTTACGTATGCTTTATGAAGGCTTCACAAAGTTTGTCGTTAATGTTTTTCATAAAAAAGTGAGGCCCAATTTTTTCTTTTTTTTTTTGAGAGAGGGTTCGATTGTTTGTTTTCAAAACGCATAGCGTAGGTTCAAAACGCATAACGAGCACCTTCGCTTTGCTGTTGCATCTTGGGAAGATGCGGTTTCCGTGTTGTATTTTTTTCCCGGATCTTCCCGGTGTTATCTGAGGCCTGTGCGTGGGACACCACGGTGCTATCCTTGAGCAATCCGTGTCCGTCGAGGGAACGCACGGAAACTCAGAATAGATCAAAGTCGGCTCGCACCTGCGAATCACCGCTCGCGAAAAAACCGAAAACTAGCCTCGGGACTCAACGCCGGTTAGCGGCTGCGTTATTTTATCGCTCGGCGTAGATGTTTGTTCCAGAAACAACATCAAAAGCAGGCCTTTGATCTCTCCGTGTCAGTGCGTAAAGGAGGGGGAGAGATAGAGGTCTCGTGCATTAGGGGGGTGTAATTCTGCATTCTGAGACCGGGAACGAAACTTTACGTCTCGCATTTGCGGCATTGATCCAAACGGGTGCAGCACAAACAGTCGATTTCGACCGGACCGAGGGCTCTTATGTGCTCTACTCCCCTGGAAAAAAACGGCTGTTTCTCTCTGTGTGAGCGGGAAACTGGCCTGTTATTCCCAGCTGGTTGTTCCATAAGCGCGGTCTCATGTGGATGTTCGGATTAACTGCGAGTTAACTCAGAAGTAAACAGAGGATTAGTGCCAGCTATGATTTTGAAATCTGTTTTATCATCTGATATTGGTAATTGTGTCTTGAGTTTTGGGTGAGGAAACAGAAAGGTTGTACCAGTACCAATCTTAGTACCAGGACTTCACTTCCAAACAGCTTATTGACATCTTTCGTACACATACTTATTTGATGGCACTCTCAAAATAAAATAAAAATAATGGCAACATCACCATTTAAACATTAATCCATTCACAAAATTCCACTTGATGGAGTGAACTGGGACCACTGTAGCCAATATAATTTTTTTGGAGATTGCTGAACATGGTGTTTGTTGGGGGAATGGGGGGGGGGGGGGGGGCAACAATTTTGTGCAATTTAATTGTGAGTCCAAGTTAAAGACAAACATCAGTTGTATGGATTTAAAAAAAGGATTTAAAACCAAAGCCACGTGGAATTTAAAAGGCAATGGCGGTGGTCCCACGATAGGATTGTGTGTGATTCTATGCGGGCTGTGAGCACAGCATGCCGTTTCCCCTTTAATCCGTGAAAGGTACGCCCCACAGAAGGTAGAAGACAGCGCAGTTTGGAAAGGCTCAAGAAATCTCTGAGCATTTAGAGGATTAAGTGCAGCAAAATGCTGCTGTAGAACAAAAAAACAAGAAGAAGAAGAAAAAAAACAGGACAGCCAGTGGTGCAATGCAAGTGAATTAAAAGATTAAGATGGTTTATAGAGGCTGATTACAAAGCCATAGGGCTTTATGAATTTGGAAGACAAACCTTAGGATTGGATAATTCCCCTTGTATTTTCACTCTTGGACGGCCTATTTGTATTCCACCTGGCACCGGCACCTTTAAATCAATTTGTTACGGACACACAGACTGAGACTCTTTGGCTGAAGACACCCCAGGTTGGAAATGAGAGAGGGATAGAGGGAGGGAGGAAGGAAGGAGGGGTTGGGCTGAAAGAGAGGAGGGATGGAATTGAAGCCGATGAAGGCATTAATGTGCAGTTTTATTCTGTATGGGCTTGCAGCTCTGAGGTTGCAGGTTCGATTCCTAAATGGGGCACTGTCTGCCATTGGGCCCTTGAGCGAGGTGCTTAACCTTGCATCGCTTCAGTAAATATCCCACTGTATGGAATAAGTGTAAAATATACTGTACAAAGTGTAGTGTAATGGTTATGGATCTGGACCTGCAGCCTAAGGGTTGTTGTTTTGAATCCCAGGTAGGACCCCAGAGAAAGGTACTCAGCCTGAATTCTTTAATTATATATCAAGCTGTGTAAATGGATGCTGTGTGAAGTCAGTGTCAGCCGCTCTGGGTAAGAGCTTCTGCTAAATGGCAGTAATGCAGTGTGACATATAGAATAGGTACAAACCAACACAGGATCAACTCATACCCACAAGAGCAAGGACAAGACTGGGGTAACTGATTGGGGAACCTCCAATTCGCCAGGTGTTCTGTGCATACCTGAATGCCTGATACCTGTGAGAAGGTCAGTAACAGCAGAGCAGATCTGTTTCAGGGCTGCATGCCAATTTCTGCTCTTCATTAATGATTTAGTCCAAACCATTTATTTGATCGAGCGAGCTACGGCTTCAGATGGCACGTATATACATCCATCCATCCATCCATCCCATTTTAAAACTGTTTGCCTCTGCCCAAGTTCATGGGGTGGCTGTAGCCTATCCCAGCATCCACCACGGGGCACACACATCATTCATACACACACTCATGCCCCCAAGGACAGGTCAGACTATCCAGTTGACCTAACCTGCATGTCTTTGGACTGTGGGAGGACACCGTGGGCACCTGGACGAAACCCACCCGGACATGAGGAGAACATGCAGACTTCACACACAGACAGGGCCCAAGCCAAGATTTGAACCCACAACCTTCTTGCTGTGAGGCGACAGTGCTACCCTACTGCACTGCTGTGCTGCCGTGTTTACACGTCCAACCATAATTTCATAATATTGGTTATGACTGCAATCTGAAGTGTCCCCTCTGTGATATATTCTTTGTGAACTGCGTTGTTGGAATTTTTCTTCTTCTTTTTAAAGCAGTAAATGCCCCATGTGTGATTTGTTTCCTGTTCACGGGGAGAACATGAAGACCCCACACGGAAATGCCCAGGCCGGATTTGAACCCGTAACCGTCCTCATGGGGCCTCTCTGTTTGGAGTTTGCTATTGCGACCGTGTTCTTCGCTGCACCACCGTGACGCAAGGTCTGATAGAGGACTGGAAAAAAAAAAAAAAAAAAAGCTGATTTATCATTTGTTTTGTGAAGAGGATCTGACAGCGGGCGCCCTCAAACCTTCCCTAAAACCCCTGCGAAGCACTTCGGGAGCGAGCAGAGAACGAGTCGATACGGAAAAAAAAAAACCAGAAAAAAAAAAACCACCACCACCACCACCGGCCGGGCAAACACGGGGGGAAAGCAGAAGAACAAACAGAATGAATGAGAGAATACAGAGAGGGAAGAGAGGAGAGATAGGAAGAGATAGAAAATGCTGGCCACTGCAAACTCTCCAAACAAAAGAGGATGTAGAGTTTGCTCCCAAAGCCTTTTTCTCGCAGAAGAAGGCCCAGTAAGCACTTTTGCTCCAGCTGAAAGACTCGCTCATACCCCTCATCAGCACTTTTTTTTTTTTCTTTTTTTTTTACACACGGCGAGGAAAGCCGGGAAGGGCGAGCGGGATGCACTGCGTGTGGAGGACTTCTCTCTCTCTCTCTCTCTCTCTCTCTCTCTCTCTCTCTCTTTCTCTTTCTCTTTCTCTTTCTCTCTCTCCCTCTTTCTCTACTCTCACTACCTCTCTCTCTCTCTCTCTCTCTCTCTCTCTCCCCCCTCTCTCTCTCTCTCTCTCTCTCTCACTCCTCTCTCTCTCTCCCCCTCTCTCTCTCTCTCTCTCTCTCTGCCGTCTGTTTGGGGCATGGGGGGTATGGGCAGGTAAGTCCCCCCCTCCTCCCTCCTCCCCCACCCCCAGTCCCTCCGCCCTTCCTCCCACCCTTTTCAGTACTGTACATTACAGGCATTTAGCAGATGCTCTTGTCCAGAGCGACTTACACAACTTTTTAATTTTTTATGCATAGCATTTACATTGCATCTATTTATATACACATGGATACATAATGAAGCAATGTAAGTTAAGTACCTTGCTCAAAGGTACAACGTTGGTGGCCTACCAGGGAATGGAACCTGTGAACCAGTTCCTTACCCATTATACTACACTGTCGCCCCACCCGATCATCTCCAAACGCGCACATCTGGAACGCTCAGCTAAGGGGACGATGGCTCTCGTGATAAAAAATGTCAGCCGACACCAGTTCCCGCTTTTTTAAAAAAAAATTTCGTTTTTTTTTTCCGTTACGCTTTTTTGTTTCCCCCGCACCTCGAGCTAATCTTGTGGAGGAACTCGCCCCGTGCTTTCGTTTGCCTTTCGCACACCTGCCGCTTCGTTCGCTCAGTCTCGTAAAAAAGCGTGTGAGCAGCGGGATGGGCGGGAAGCCGTTGGTGCCGTATCACAGACACACCCCCGCATGACTAACGGAGCTGACACTGCGGGCCACGGGCTGCTTATGAAATATTAGTAAAGCTCTTTCGGTGGGTTTTCATTATTCACGACTAAACTAATAGGACTAAATGTTATCATTTCGGAAATCAGTGCATTTGCATATTTTGTTTGTGTGTGCCACATCGAAGTCTTGTGTTTTCAGAGAAAAACGACAAGTAAAATACACAGGCATATACACAAATGCACGCAAAGGTATGCATACACACATGCACATATAATACGTAAATATGTATGTGAACACACAGATGTGCAAATGCACGTATTCACATGTTTGCATGCACACACACATTCACACGCCCATACGCACCTAGATGCACACATAAACATATATATGTCCCCACAAAGGTATATGTACGCATATAAGTAAATCTCACACACACACACACATATACACACAGACACATGCACACACATGCATAAATGCACATGCATGCATGCACTCACAAACACGTACAAACACACACATGCCCACATACACACTCGTACGCACACACACATGAACACACACACACACACACACATGCGCGCGCATTCCTGAAACAGGCGTGTCCCCCCTCTGCTAACGCGTTCACTCCGAGGGGATTTGAACCGAGACGCAAATCGCATTTTCTGCACAATCGCCCCACGGCCGTGGCTAAGTGCAGGAGGTGGCCCCACCGCCCCACGGCCGTGGCTAAGTGCAGGAGATGGCCCCACCGCCCCACGGCCGTGGCTAAGTGCAGGAGGTGGCCCCGCCGCCCCACGCCGGCGTGCGGATCCGCCGCGGGCCGGAGCCTCAGAACGCCGCGCAAATACAATAAATACGGGCGCAATTTCAATTACCCGCTGAAAAATTGTCCTTGTTTTAGTCCGGCGGAGGGGACAGGGACAGGGACCCCAAAAGGTACAGAACAGCCTGTTAACACTTGGAAACCCAGAAACCACACGCATTCATCATTAATGAATGCCTGCTCAATATAATAATAATAATAATAATGACAAAAGATGATTTAGAAAAAGAAAAAGTTAGAGAAAGATTCATGGAATTGTAGTACACTATTCACTGTGGCCTGTCCTGTCTGGTTAATTGTTGTGCATATATTAATCTGTTAATGTTATTAACATTATTCTGCCAGTAACTAGTTTTGCATCTACCGTCAAATGTTTTTAGGTCTAGAAACAAGGAATCCAATCTCATCACTTTGATTCCTGTTTAGTAGGTAATTAACTACATATTTTATGGATGTTCATTCTACACAATTAAAAAGGTCATGCTTTCTGAATTTAACTGCATATTGAATTTTACATTCTTACTGTACTTCGTAGATTACGTGCCGATGTACGTGCGTGTGTGTGTGTGTGCGTGTGTGCGTGTGCGCGTGCGTGTGTGTGTGTGTGTGTGTGCATGCGTGTGTGTGTGCATGTGTGCGTGCGTGTGTGTGTGCATGTGTGCGTGCGTGTGTGTGTGCGTGTGCGAGAGTGCACGTGCACTTGCGCATGTGCATGTGCCCACACGTCAGACCACTCGTCCTGTGGAACATTAATATGCTAATGAGGCTTACGGTGATTGGTCGGTGTAACGGAGCAACATAGTACATTCTGTTCCTCAACTCTCTCCGTCCCTCTCCCTCTCTCCCCGCTCCCTCCGTCCTGTTCACTCTCCCTCTCTCTCTCACTCTCCCCCCCCTCTCCCTCTCTCTCTCCCTCTCTCTCTCTCCCTCTCTCCCCGCTCCCTCCTTCCTGTTCACTCTCCCCCTCTCTCTCTCCCTCGCTCTCTCTCTCTCTCTCTCTCAGGACAGCTCCGCGCTCCCCGCTCCTTTGAGCGAAGAGGCCCGGCCGCGATCGTACAGCCGGAACCAGAGCGAACGGGTGAAAAGCATGAACGAGAGGTTGGCGGTCCGGTAAGCAGAACGCGCATCGCAGAGCCTTGACCCTTGACCCCCGGAAAGCACGGCCAGTTATGGCGGTAATGACAGAGTCCAGCTGAGCGGGGCTAACTGTCGCGCGTCAGTGCGATCGCTGCAAAAGCAGCACGCGTTGTCACGCTCTCCCCGGGTTTCCAGGTCCGTCTCAGGCCCAGCGGCGTATGGTGATTCTAGAGTTGTCAGCAAGGGTGTGTCTCCACACTGCATCTCAGTCACAGGTGGGTGGGGTGGGGGTGGGGTGAGGTGTTCTTGCTTCTTTTTCTCACCTTAATGTGCAATTTGGGGGGTGGGGACGAGGGATTCTGGCATGTTTATCAAACACTACTACCTCACCAAGGACACTTTCCCTCGGCAAACAGCCCTATCCAGATTACTGTGGGGGTCTTGGTGGGGGGATGTGCCATAAATTTTTTATGAGCCAGCCCACTGAACATGATTAATTTAAACATGTTTTTTACTGGAGCAAAGAGGCAACAAAGACATCAGTGGCAGGGTCGTGCTTGGGATTTGAACCTGTAGCCCCTTAGGGGTGCCCGGGTCAAGTATGGAGCTGTTACCTCTATTTCATATTCCATATAAACGCTCTCAGCCCTGGTCCTGGGGAACCACAGGTCCTGCTGGTTTTTATTTTCACTGAGAAACAGGGACCTCAAACTCCAGGTCTGCAGAATAGAGTTTGGTGGTTTCTGTTCAATCAGCAACTAATTCAGACGCAGACACACACACAAAAAAAAACCCAGGTGTAATCATTGGTGCTTTGATTGATCAGGACTGATTACCCAGAGCAGAGCCTGTGATGGAAAGACCAGGGTTATGGAGCCCAGACTCCGGAGTTGGAGATCCCGGGATTGGCTGGTTTTCAGTGTCACTCAGCACGTAATTAACCAATTAATCAGCACGGAATTAATCAGCTAAAGCAGTCGCTCACATTCTCAGCTTTCCTTGTTCTTGGATCCAAACTGGTGTGTGATTTTTAGGTGAAACGAAACTCCGTTTTTTAGACCGTGTGGGTCTCCAGGGTGGCAAACTGCAGTGTCTTTGGGATCTGAGAGGAGACATTCCCCACTACATCAGCACATGGGGTTATTTTCTCCTTCAGGTCATTCCACTGACAGGCCCAGTTCTGACAAGGCCTGAACGGTGTTTTTGGTAACCCCAGTCTGCCTCTCATTACAGTCATAGCAGTGGACAGGCAACCATACGCATGTATTTTAGGGGGAGACAGGGACACGTGCCACCCCCCGATATTTTCGTACGAATTATGTCCCTAAGATAGCCAGTATGCTAGGGAGCAGGTGGTATGGCACCTGTGGCTCCCGCAAAGTTCAAATGAAACTTACACACCTGTGCCTGGTACCATAATCACACTCCATTAGAGAGGTTTGACACCATTTAAGACCCAATCATTCCTGTGTAAACCTTGATGTGGAAGGTGTATTTGAAGGCGTGGGGAAAATTGAGAAAAAAAAAACAAAAAACTTCTTGAATTAGAATGGGAGACAACCCCCCCCCCCCCCCCCCCAAGCTGTGTGACCCATCTGTATGTGATTCCTACACGCTGTCATACAGCATAACACTCACAAACTGCCCATGAGCACACAAGCACACAAAGACAAGCAAAAAAAAAAACAAAAAAAAAAATAAATAAACGTGGAACATTGTCGGTTTCAATTTATTTATTTTGTTTTCTCGTCCCGAAACTTTTTCTTGGTTTGGCTTCTTCATCGTCTTGTAAATCACTGGCACTTGCAAACACGGGGGGGGGGGGGGGAGGGGGGGACCGTGCAGTCAGTCAGCAAGGGAGGATTAGGAAGTTAGCATCAGCTAATCGATCATATCGAGGAGGCTTTGGGTTTCATCACAAACGCTGGGAGCGGCACTAAATCGCGACAGCTGCTGACGGCGACACGGAAACCATAATTCGCGGAATGAAAGAAGATGAACTTCAGGGAGGGAGCGTGTAGGTATCTGTTTCATCCGAGCGGCACGCCGTGAATTCGAAATGAGAACAAGAATGAGAACAATCTTCGCAAGAATGCGGCCATTATTTAGGCGCTTGATTATTAATATATGCGCAGTGCTTGCGTTGCTCCGCATTTAGAGCTAATCCTTGCGAGGAGACAACAGAACAAGAAACTAATCACACAAAGGCCATTTACTGCTTTAAAAAAAAGAAGAAAAAAAAAATCCAACCACGCAGTTCACGAAGAATATATTATAGAGGGGACACATCATATTGCGGTTATAAGCAATTTTATGAAATTATAGTCGGACATGTAAACACGGTTGCACTGCATTTCCCAGTCTCTCTCAACACTGGGGATTGGTGCTGTGAGGCGGCCTTGATCACACTCAAACAAACATTCAGGAGTTCTGTCATTAGCATTTAGCAGCCTTTGTGTTCGAGGGCGTTTCGCGAGCTGCTTTAGATGCCCTGACCTGCAGTTCAGGAGGAGGGAAACACGGCTCTCAGTGGGCTGATTGCAGTCCCCCCCCCCAGCCTCTCTGTTTGCAGAAAGCACGCTTATGCAGGTGTGAGCAGTGAAGGAGCGCACGGATCTGGATATATCTTCATTTGACCTCCACCTTTTTTTTTTTTTTTTTTCCCAAGCACGGTTTGACAAATTTTTAGCAGTGACCAGAATTAATGAAGAAACCATCATGCATTCACAATGAAAAAACAATGAACAAACAATCCTGTTCCTGGAGCTCTACCGTACTGTAGGTTTTCACTCCAGCCCTGACAGAGCCCAACTCATCCAACAGCCAGAGATCTGCATTGTGCTGCTAATTAGTAGAATCGGGTGGGCCTAATTATTATGGTTGAAATGAAAACATACAAGATGGCAGATCTCCAGGAACAGGGCTGGTTACCGCTGCCCAAAATCATGCTGGTTTCGGCAAGGGGAGGGGGGAGGGGGGGGGGGCGGGTGTGGTGAGGGGGTGTGGCCACCATCGGCCGAGAACGGAACATCTCTCTCTCTCTCTCGCTGGGGAAATGTCCGTAAGCGTAGGTTTGCGCCGTCGGAACCAGGCTGGTATATCTTTCACGCGCTGGGCGCCATTTCCGCCATTTCGCCTCCCTGTTTCCGCCAAAAAAAACCAAACGTGGATGGTGGAGATGGTCGGTCCACGCTGGCCGTGACAGGATATACCGCTTATGAGATCGGAGTTCTGGAGGGGGGGCGGGTGGGGTGGGGTGGGTGGTGGGGGTTTGGGGGGATGTGGGAGACATCCAGGGCCCTGCAGAGGAGGAAATTGCTCGCCCATCGCCGGTCTGTGGAGGTAAACACACTGTACTGCTTCTGCGGGAATAATTGTCTTGACGCGAGTATTGTTGAGCGAGGATGAGGGGGTGGGGGGTTGGGGGGGGGGGTGGGGGGGAGGAACTTGCGGTGAACTATGGATTGAGGAAATTGGCATGGCATTCACACCCCAGCCTCTGCGAAAAGTGGCTCAACTGCGATTGGAGGAAATTGTTTATGAAGCTCTCGGTCCCCCAAGCCTACAGCCTGCGCTGAGCGGAAGCGAGAGAGAGAAAGAGAGAATGAGAGAGAGAGAGAGAGAGAGAGAGAGAGAGAGAGAGAACGAATGGAGGGGAGGAGGAGGGGAGAGGGAGAGAGAGGTGGGGTGAGGTGGGAAGGGGGAGAGAAAGAGAAAATTGGATGGGAAAGCGTCCTGCCATGTGAGAGAGAATAAAACAGAAATGGGAGATTTTCATTCAACGGCGCACAGATACTGCTGGATTGCTTTTCAAAAAACCTGCAATCTCGCCCAGAGAACAGAGATAAGCATAAGATAACAGCACAATAAAATTTCTTTTTTTTTTTTTCCTTCACAGCTTCATTTAAACCACAGCATTCCCCAAAATATACGACTCGGCCATGATAATTATTACCATAATTCAGACGCTTGCGCATTTGGACAGGGGGCGCTTTATGGTACAAACAGTTGTGTTTATAAGATTATGCAAAAAGGGATGGCGTTTTGTATTAACCTGCAGTGGGGGATTTAAAAAAAAAAAAAAAAGTATATTAACATACGGGAAATGCGACTACTTTTATATTTTTGACTGGTATGCTAACTGACAGCCATGAAGGGTAGCGGAAAAGGGTAAAGAATTGGCAGAACAAGACACGTTAAAAGCAATTAAGGAGGAACGACGTCAGCCGAATCCAAATCACACCTGCTTTATACCTTTTTAGATCGGAACAGCGAAGAGGAAGCGGCGTGGCACGCGCGCACATGCTCGGCGAGAGAGAGAGAGAGAGAGAGGGAGAGAGAGAGAGAGAGAGAGAGAGGGAGAGAGGGAGAGGAGAGAGAGAGAGGGAGAGAGAGAGATAGAGAGAGAGAGTGGAGAGAGGGAGAGAGAGAGAGGGGAGAGAGAGGGAGAGAGGGAGGGAGAGAGGGAGAGAGAGAGAGAGAGAGAGAGAGAGAGAAGGGGGAGAGAGAGAGAGAGAGAGAGAGAGAGGGAGAGAGAGAGGAGGAAGGAGAGGGGGAGAGAGGGAGAGAGGGGAGAGAGGGAGAGAGAGAGAGAGAGAGAGAGAGAGAGAGAGAGAGAGAGAGAGAGAGAGAGAGACGCCGAGAGAGGAGAGAGAGAGAGAGAGAGAGAGAGAGGGAGAGAGAGAGAGAGAGAGAGAGAGAGAGGGAGAGAGGGAGAGAGAGAGAGAGAGAGAGAGAGAGAGAAGAGAGAGAGAGAGAGAGAGAGAAGAGAGAGAGAGAGAGGAGAGAGGGAGAGAGGAGAGAGAGAGAGAGAGAGACATTCAGAGTGCAGACATGATTCACATGAGCTCCTAAAAAACTGAACAATTTTCTTATTTTAAAATGAGATAAACCAAAGAAAATTACCCAAAAACAGAACATCAAGGACAAGGACAAACAGGGACAACTATAAACACTTTAAAAGAGAAAAAATCCAAGAAATCTCAAAGAAACAAACATATATAGCAAAGAAGACATTGCTGCGCTAACAGAGGCTATCAAGCAAAATATCAGGGCTAACTAACAAAACCCAACAGTACAACTCCAGCACTTATGAGGTAGGCATTTTGGCAAAATACCTGGAAAAATAATCTGGAATAAATTGTCACTTTTAATTGCTTATTTAATTTAACTGTAGGTTATTAAAACCAAATCTATTGCTAGTTAGCTAGCTGCTGCTAATATAGAGTCAGTTGAAAAGTGACAGTTGAAATGTATCCATTTTCTGGAGCTAGTGGGCAGCCCCTCCCCCTTGCAGTACAGTATCCTGACAGCATCAAAAGTGCATCAGCCAGGAAAGAGTTTAAACACAAACTGCTGAGAAACAACCCAGAGACTCTGACAGCAGATTTCTCCCAGATAGGAGACAGGTGTATCCCAACAAACCTGCTCCTATATACAGACTGTACAGAGGCCTGGCACAGTGCTATCTGCAAGCACTACAGGCATTATAAAAAGAATGGTATTTGTAGTGGGAGACAGATAACCATATATGAGGAGGAAGACAGTGACAGCACACTCCTCACTGTGAATGTGTACCACAATGGCACTGTCATGTTCCAAGGCAGTGAGGCTAGCCTCAGCTCTGTCCAGAGGAACTTTGGTGTAAATAAAAGCACTGGCAGAGGCTGAGAAGCCAAAACAGAACATTAAAATAACAAAACTTAAAACAAAAACAAGTGAGGCCGAAGTTTTGGAGGCAGGAGAGGGAGAGAAGAGCCAACCCCCAGAGGAATGTACTGGGTCCCACAAACAGCTGGAGAGCACAGTCTCCCTGATGAGAGAGATGCTCTCCCTGCAGGAGGTGGAGATGGTGGAGTTAAAGGAGCTGATGCTGTCCCACCAAGCACACAGCGAACCCTCACAGCACCTGCGAGACGAGCTCAGCGAAGTGAAGGCCTCCATGATGCAGCTGAGAGGAGAGGTGCAGGAGCTGCAGCAGGACAGAGAGGCTCTAAGGAGGGAGCTGGGAGCAGTGAGAGAGGAGCTGGAGCTCAGAGAGCAGACCATGCAGAGCTTGAGGGAGCAGCTACAGAGCCTCCAAAACACCCACAAACACCAGGCCCAGCCTCCTAACACACGCACCCCCACCCCCCCCCCCCCCACCCCGACTGAGACCACAGCAGCGCAAAACCAGCAGGTACCCACCCCCACACCCCAGCCCAGTGCAGAGACAGACAGTACCCCAGGCCCCTCTGCCACTCAAGTACAGCCTGTGAAAGAAGGCACACCAAAACCAGCCTCAAAATCAAAAAACAAAACAAACAACTGCAGAGATGCAGAAATAATAATACTTATGGACTCAATGGGAAATTTTTAAATGAACAGCAGCTCTTCCCAAACCATAATGTAGTGAAACTTTGGTGCCCAAAAACTGAAACGGCATTCGAATTACTCACCAAAAAAAAAACCTGGGTAAACCAAGTCACATAATAGTGCACACAGGCACTAACGACCTGAGGGAACAGCAGGAGAGAGTGGCAGAGTCTGTGAGGAGAGTAGCGGAGCGAGCCACTCAGACTTTCCCCTCCTCCAAAATCACCATCTCCACCATCCTGCCCAGGACCGATTTCCACCCTCAAACAATCCAACGGATCAACGCTGCCATTTCCCGTGGATGTGCTCTTATGCCCAATGTCCACATCGCACACACACCCAACCCTCCACCTGGACAACCTCCACGACCATGTCCACCTCCATAAAGGCTCAGTGGGCATATTGGCGAGGAAGCTGAAAGACGTCGCTCTTGGACGCAGCCCAGACGGCCCCCCTTGGATTAGCAGACGACCCTCCAGCCTTCACCCAGCTGGCCTTTACTTCTCACCCCCCCCGAGGGACCCCACCATGCAGCGGCCTCCGCACCACCAGCAGCACAGCCCCCCCAGACCCAGAGCGCCGCCAGCAGGACATGTGAACCCCCCGCTGAGACCCCACCGGCCCAGCCCAGCCCCACAGCAGCAGAGTCCAGCCCAGCAGCAGCAGCAGTACAGCTATGCTGCAGCACTGAAAGGACCAGCCAGAGCCAGCAACACGGACATGGGGGAGATCAAACACCTGCTCAGCCTCATATGCACCAGGCTGATGGGCTAAGCATAGTAAGTGCACAGTCTGCTATAAATATTCAACTACAATCTAAAATATTCTAGTTCCTGTTAAATTGTACTTACCTGTTTTTACACTGTTTATCTCAATTTAAAATAGTTAATTTTGTCTAATTGATTTTTCTCCTCATGAATGCACTGTCTATTACACTATGGAACATCCAGGGTATTAACTCATCCATATTTGGATGTAAAAGCAAGACCCCGGAGTTCAAAAACAACACAAAAAATACAGACATCATTATCCTCCAGGAGACTTGGTGTAAACCAGATTCCATCACTCACTGTCCCCCAAACTACAAAGAATCATAGTATCATCCACCAAACACCCCACAATTAAACGTGGAAGAGATTCAGGAGGAATTATAATTTGGTATAAGGCAGAGCTTACAAATTTTATAACAACAATTAAAATACAGAAATCACACATCTGGCTTAAAATCAAGAAAGAGAAAACAAACACAAAAACAGACATATTCCTCTGTGCAATCTACATTCCCCCAAGTGAATCCCCATACTTTGATGAGGATATCTTTTCTAACCTCCAAGATGAGATCTGCAGGTTCCAGGCTCAGGGGAACGTGCTGATCTGTGGAGATTTGAATGCTCGAACAGGCTCCCTACCTGACTTCAATAATGAAACCGGTAATACTCACATAATGGGTAACAATTACATTAAAAATGTTGCTAACTTCCCTAGAAACAGCTCTGACCCACAGGTGAACAGGAACGGGAAGGACCTCCTGCAGCTCTGTCGAAGCCTGGGTCTGTACATTGTCAATGGTAGGTTACGAGGGGACTCTCTGGGAAGAAACACCTATTGCTCTCCTCTTGGCAGCAGTACTGTTGATTACATGGTCACAGACCTAGACCCTTTCTCTTTCAGAGCATTCACTGTTAAAGCACTAACCCCTCTGTCCGATCACAGCCAAATTACTGTGTTTTTCAAAAAGACAGAAATTAACCTCACCACACATACACAGCCCAGCAAGCTGTTCAACATTCCTAGATCATATAGATGGGCCCCAAACAGCACAGAGGAGTTCCAGAAAGCAATCAACAGCCAAAATATCCAAACACTATTAGACAGCTTTCTGGATACCACATACATTCACAGTAAAGAAGGTGTCAATCTAGCAGTGAAACATATTAATTATATATTTGGAAAAACTGCAAAAATATCCCAACTCAAACAATCAAAAAACAAACCAAAACACCAAGAGGATAATTGGTTTGATTCGGACTGTAAAAATATTAGAAAAGAACTTAGAAACTTATCAAATCAAAAACATAGAGACCCAAACAATGTAGATTTACGCCTTAATTACTGTGAAACTCTAAAGCAATATAAACGTATGCTCAGAACCAAAAAGGCACAATATACCCGCAGAAAACTGACATTAATTGAAGAGTCCATAAAAACAAACCATTTCTGGGAAAACTGGAAAAAACTCAATAAATCCAAACCAGAAGAATTGGCCATACAAAATGGAGATATATGGATTAACCATTTTAAAACATTGTATGAAACAATACCATTAGGTACAAATTCAGACCAAAATCATATCCAAGAAAAATTGCATAAACTAGAATTGGCTGTAAAAGATAATCAAAACCCACTGGACTCTCCCATTACTGAGCAAGAGCTGAAGGAAAGACTTCAGAATCTCAAACCAAATAAATCAAGCGGGCCTGATGGTATCCTAAATGAGATGCTGAAACATAGCAGCAAAAAAATTCCAATTGACTATCCTCAAATTGTTTAATTTGGTTCTGAGTGTAGGTCACTTCCCTGACATTTGGAATCATGGACTCATAACCCCTATTTTCAAAAATGGTGACAAATCCGACCCCAACAATTACCGAGGCATTTGTGTGAACAGTAACCTGGGGAAGGTTCTTTGTAGCATTATTAATGCAAGACTTCTAGACTTCCTTACTAAGCACAATGTCTTGAGTAAAAGTCAAATTGGATTTCTTCCAAATTGCCGCACGTCTGATCACATTTACACCCTGCACACCCTGATTGACATATATGTTAACCAAAAAAAATGAAAAAAATATATGCCAGTTTTATAGACTTCCAAAAGGCATTCGATTCAATTTGGCACGAAGGTCTTTTTTACAAAGTTATTGAAAGTGGTGTAGGGGGTAAAACATACGACATAATTAAATCAATGTATACAGACAATAAATGCAGCATCAAAATTGGCAACAAAATGACTAATTTATTCACCCAGAGACGTGGGGTACGACAAGGCTGCAACTTAAGCCCAACTCTATTTAACATATATATTAATGAATTGGCCACCAAGTTGGAGCAATCTGCAGCACCTGGTCTTAATCTTTATGACACAGAAATCAAACTCCTGCTCTACGCAGATGACCTGGTTCTACTGTCGCCCACTCCCCAAGGGCTACAGCAGAACTTGAATCTACTAGAACAACTTTGCCAGACCTGGGCCCTGGCAGTAAACATGAAAAAGACCAGAACCATGATCTTCCAAAAAAGATCCAAATCTCAGGGAACTACATCAAATTTCACACTAGGGAGAAATCCCATAGAAACATGCACACAATACAATTACTTAGGTCTGAAAATAAGTTCCACAGGAAATTTCAATCCTGCAGTGAATGAACTGAAAGAGAAAGCACGCAGGGCTTTTTTTTATGCCATAAAACGACAAATTTACATTAAAATTCCAATTAGAATTTGGCTTAAACTATTTGAATCAGTAATTGAACCGATTGCCCTATATGGCAGTGAAGTGTGGGGTCCACTTTCAAATCAAAACTTTGCAAAATGGGACAAACACCCTATTGAAACCCTGCATGCAGATTTCTGCAAGAACATCTTGCATGTACAAAGAAAAACAAACAAACAACGCATGCAGGGCAGAATTAGGCCAATATCCATTATTAATCAGAATTCAAAAGAGGGCAATAAAAATTTTGGAAACATTTTAAAAAATAGTGACCCCCACTCATACCATTACAAAGCCCTGAAAAGCCAAGAGTTGAGCAAAGAAAAGAGTCCCCTCTATCAGCTGGTCCTGACGCTTAGTTCACTCACCAGTACTAACAACCCACAGCCTCAGGACCAGCACATTGATACAAAATCAATTAGAGTCAACCAAATTATAACATATCAAAAGCAAAATTACATCACCTATTGGGACACTCAAACACAAACACAAAGCAAAATGCAGTGTTATCTGGCCCTAAAGAGACAGTACACCCTGGCAGACTATCTGACCAAGGTGACTGATATAAAATTGAGAACCACCTTGACAAAGTACAGACTCAGTGAGCACAGCCTGGCCGTTGAGACAGGTCGCCACCGCAAATCGTGGCTACCTGTCGAAGAAAGGCTGTGCCAACACTGCTCTCTGAGGGAGGTGGAGACAGAGCTACACTTCATAACCAACTGTGAAAAATATAAAGAAATCAGAAAAATCTACTTCCCTAAATTTAACCGGTTCTGCCCATTTTTCTACAACCTTCCTGACCAAGAAAAACTACAACTACTCCTAGGGGAAAAAGCGGAGTGCTACTACACTCGCAGCGCAGTTTCTTGCTGCCTGCCACAGTCTGAGGGACAGTGAGTGATGGAATACAACCATAACACCACACCTATTTACCTGTACACAAACATTTACACACACACACACACACACACGCACATACATGCGTACACACACAGAAATGTACTGTTACTGTGTTACGGTTCTTATGTTATGCTGATTATTTTTATTTATTGTTATTGCAACTTTTTAACTGTTAGTTATTGTTACTGTTTATTGTTACTTTTATTGTTTTATTTTATTATCATTATTATTATTATTTATTTTATTTTATTTTATTTTCTTAAATATGTATACATTGTTGTACCTTAAAAGCTTTAGCAATACAAATGTACAAATTTGTCATGCCAATAAAGCAAATTGAATTGAATTGAATTGAATTGAGAGGGAGAGAGAGGGAGGGAGAGAGAGGGAGGGAGAGAGAGGGAGAGAGAGAGAGAGAGAGGGAGAGAGAGAGAGACAGAGGGAGGGAGAGAGAGAGAGAGAGAGGGAGAGAGAGAGAGACAGAGAGAGGGAGAGACGGAGAGAGAGAGAGAGAGAGAGTCTCATTCGATATCGGCCATGAAGAGAGACGCCCCAGCTCGTGCCAAACGGGCCCCTTTTTTCCCCGCCTCTGACGAACGTCTGCCACTTTGGGGGACGGGCTTAAAAAAAGAAAGTCCGCTCACTCGCTCGCCTGCCCGGCGGGAAAATGATTTTAGGGATATCACCCCCCCCCCCCCCCCCCCCCCCCCCCGAGTTAAAAAATCTAATCTCTACCTTTGGCAGACCTCAGCACAGACAATCAGGGCTCAGCACACAGTGGAAATAAGGGTGCGGTACAGAGTCACCCATTACGAAACGTCGTCCGTTATTTTGGAAAAGAGCTGGGATCGTAAAAGGTGTTCTGTCACCACCTTGTCTGGTAATCTTCCCTCCTACAAAAAAAAAGGGGGGGGGGGGGGGGGAGGGTGCAATCGCACAGGCCATACTCGCGCTGTAGAGCGGTAATTCCTAAAGTAGCTGACGCACTTTCACTGAGGTAATCTCATAGCACAACCCCCGGGAATCTCGCCGATGCGCCTCGCTGTCGATTTGGGCCACTCGGTGTCTGTCACTCCGGGATGCCCACAGAAGCTTAGATCGAGATTTTCTTCTTTTTTTTTTTTTTTCACGCACCCCGAATGGCGAAACGCTAGTGAATAAATAGAATACTGGAGCGTGAAGAGTGTGCGGCTTCCTCTTTCTCTCAAAGGATCAGACCCCCGTCAGTCAGCACCTCCTGAAGTTACTGGGCGTGTGTCCTCTCTTCTGGCATTTTGGATAACAGTAAAGAAAAAAAAAATCTGCATTATCGCAAAGGGTGCCGCCACAGGTTTTTGGTAAACACCTTCCACCCATTATTTCACCTGTGATGGCGTGAGCAAATATGAATAGCGCAGGGCAACACTATCCCACCCCCCACTGTGGAAGAGCAGAAAAACAGAAAATGAAATGTGCGGTGGGGGGGGGGGGGGGGGGGGGGGGGGTATTGTTAATATGACATGTAATCAGTGTTGGCAGAATTGGCAGAACCAGGCTTGGCTCTCGCTAACAGAATATGGGTCGGGTATCGCACGGCTCATTTGAAAGAACCTGTAATGCCGAATACAGTCAACCATGCAGTACTTTCATGTTTAGTTATTTTCTGTTTGTTTCCTCTGAAGGATGTTTACGAGAAGCGCTCTTATTGGAACTGCATTATTGGGCCTTTAATTTGAAATTAACATCCCGGCAATCGGCGCAGATGCAAAAAAGGAAGTTGAGGCAAACGGTAAGATTTTCAAAGAACACGGTGGAAAAAAAACTATTTCCAAGCAAAGCAAAATGGTATGTCCTTTTATTGTTTAGCAGCTGGCTGATATGGTCACAAGGTTTGTAATTGTTTAGTTTTTGTGATTAATATTGCGTGACATCATAGCTTTAATATGTAGTTTTGGTAGATTTGTAAGCGAGTGTTTGTTACCTAACGAGGCCGCTATTTTAGCTGATTGCAGCGCGCTGTTCACAAGTAGGCTAATTAACATTCCATGTTAGTTACCTTATTTAGCTCCGCGAGTTTGGTAAATGTTGAATTGTTAGAATGGGTATTGCAGCAAATAATTCTAAGCAGGTGTAAAAGCTAACTTGCGTACGTGCGTTGCATGTAAACTATAATTTATAATGATGTGTGTTAGTTCCTATGCTAACTGGTTTATTTAAAGGGTTTTCATGAGGTAAATAGGCCTACCTACATCAATCAGAGATTGTCATTGTTTTCAGACAAAAACAGTTGGAATTCATGAGTGAAATATAAACAGTGTATCAAATAGTGTAAGGTAAGACATGATTTGGCTATTGAGATCATTATTTTATTTTATTTATTTTTTGTTACGTTGCATTATTGCAAGACTACAGTTTGCTGTTTTAGACATTACATAAGAAAATTGTAGTAGGTGGTAATGGGTTTGTTTGTTTTTACCTTTTAGCTCTCACGGTGTGTTTATGGAGCTACAACGTATTCGGATTATTCAAATTAAAGCTTTATGAACCGTCGTTTGGAGAGTCGAGCATCTTTCAGCCAGGGACACTAGACATACCTATCAGGCCACAGGAGTGACGCTAAGCTCATAAATCCCCTTTTCCTTCGATAGAGACCCTGGGCCCACAAAAGTTTAATTCATCAAATTATAGTACTTTACTCATAATTTAATGCTGAAAGCTTGTTTTACAATTTAAACAAACCAAAGTAATAAATAAATAAGTATTCTGCAGTTTTACTTTGTCTACCTGTGTGGTAAACAAATTGTCTAGTGATCATCGCGATGGAGGAAGAAGGTTTTACTTTTGCAAATTCTTGGCAAGCTGATCCCAAGAGTACGCATATGCCCTCCTTTGCAAATTAGCAATAATTCGGAAAAGGGTGAAATCATCACATTCTGAGTCAATCAGCTTCATTTCGAACATTATTATTGAATTGAAAATCATCAAAATGAACTCACCGAGCTGTATCTGTGAATAGAAGAACACAGTCTGCCTCCTGAGGAGTGGTCTTTTAAAAAAAAGTTGCCGTTTTCACTAACAAGCATTTTTATTTTTATTTTAAGATGTTGGTGATGTCACCACTGAGCTCAGCGCCCTGCCTCAGCGCCCAGGCATCTCAGCTGTCGCAGTAGTGACTCATCATGGCGAATAGCGGGGGGGAAAAAACCGGGCCGGTGTGAACCTGTTCCTCTTTCTTCAGCGTCGCTCTGACACGCACGCATCTTCCAGATCGTGCGGCTCTCACCTAGTGCGTCATCGGCCGTTTCCACTAATGGGGGAGGGGGGGGGGGGTGGGGTGGAACTCTGCCAGTCTCTTCATTAAGAAGGCTGGGGGGGGGGGGGGCGTTATGCTCATCCGGATTGGTGGAGTGAGTGCGAGTGATTGAGTCCATTCTTGCTTGCCATTCCTGCTTTGGCCAGTGCCAGTAATTATTTAACGCAGAGTCCATACGTAGCCTTGGCGACTGGCCCTGCCACTCTGGGGCCAATGCTTTTAATTTCCCAGCATCCACGGCGACTTCCTGTTACAGTGATGGATCTGGGCTCAATCCAGCGTGTCACCACACATCAATCAAGCATTCCCTCTGCTCCTGGAGAACACAGTGGGTCATCTCTCTCTCCCTCTCTCACTCTCCCTCTCTGTCCATCTCTCTGCCTCTGTCTGATTCTCTCTCTCGCTTTCTCTTTATTTCTCTCTACCTCTCAGTCTCAATTTCTCTCTCTCACTGTCTCTCTTTTCATCTCTGCTTTTGCTCTCCTCTCATTTCCCCGCCATCACGCTGTCAATTGTTCTCTCTGTTTCTGTGCTTGTCCCTTTCTCTTCCTCTCCTCCCTGTTTTCTCTCTCCTCTCTCTTCTCCACTACAGTTTTATCTTTCCCTTCTCTCTATCTCTGTATCATCAGCCTCAAAACTACTGTAAGCCTGCATATCATTAGGTGCTTGTAGGCCCCACGGTGCGCTGTAAGCCTGTATATTATCAGGTGCTTGTAGCCCCACGGTGTGCTGTAAGCCTGCAAATCATCTGCTGCTTGTAGGCCCCACAGTGTGCTGTAAGACTGCATATCATCTGCTGCTTGTAGGCCCCACAGTGTGCTGTAAGACTGCATATCATCTGGTTCTTGTAGGCCCCACAGTGTGCTGTAAGCCTGCATATTATCAGGTACTTGTAGGCCCCACAGTGTGCTGTAAGCCTGCATATCATCTGCTGCTTGTAGGCCCCACAGTGTGCGGTAAGACTGCATATCATCAAGTTCTTGTAGGCCCCACAGTGTGCTGTGAGCCTGTATATTATCAGGTGCTTGTAGGCCCCACAGTGTCCTGTAAGCCTGCATATCATCTGCTGCTTGTAGGCCTCACGGTGTGCCAATGTACGGTGTACACAATTCAAGCTGAAAAATGGCCGAGAACATCACATAAACAATGTTTTAAACTAATGTGTGAGCTGGCACTCCCTGGCCTGTTGGCATACAGTGAGCAATTTACCAGTTCAACTTTTATATTTTTACGTGTTTTTACGGGTTTGCACACAACTTCAGGTTAAGTGCTGCAGGGAGTAGACGTTGCTAGGTTTACACACCCTCCTCCTCCTTCGAAACCATGGCTCTGAACCTTCATACGCCCCCCCCCAATTGTTCATGAAGCATGAATCCCCCCCCCCCCCCACAAACTGCTGTTTCTCTGTAACCACTGAAATCTGTCACTTCTCAGTGCGGACTTTAATATCGGAACGGTGGCGGGACGATTGATTGGTAACATCGACGCGCCGCTGCGCTCTCAAACCCCTGAATGCGATTCCGCCATCCCACTCGCGGCCCTCCGAGTTTGGGAAACGCCGCTAAAAATTGGCTGGGAATAAATTAAGCCGCCGCCGTGGTTTTTTTTCCCCCCATTAAAATGCATCATCGGGCCAAAGAGGATTGCAGTGCCTCCACTGAAGACATCGGGCGGACACGGATTTAGCCGCATTGCTAACTCTTCTGGGACGTATGCAAAATTTTAAAAAATCACTTTTGGACCTCCTGGAGGAAGAGCCACTGCATACAGATATGAAAATTATTACCCCTTCGATAAGGGCGTTTTTAAAATGGTTTCCCAACCTGGTCTCTCCTGAACGAACTCAATCATTAAGCAGGCTATCGTTCATGGGGAGCGGGTGAATCATTTCAATTCCATTGAATAAAGCTGTTTTGCTGAATGTAATCTATAATGGCTGGCCAATTGTAAAAGTGAGAGTGTGAGGCTGTGGAAAGTTCTTGGTTGTTCGAGACCACGGAAAGTTCTTCATTTGCATGAGGCCCGAGAAAGTTTTTAGTCACATGGAAAGTTGTTAATTGCATGCTCATGTTACAAAAAAAATTTGTAACTACACCTAACAAAACTAACCTGGAAAAAATCAACCTTCACCTATGACTCAGCTTGCCATTTCCTACGGGGTCCTTGCTGAGCTTTTGACTGCTTTAAGTGGAAGCAGTTTAAAATGTAATAATAAGGTAAGAGGAACATATAACAGCACCTTATTTATGTGTTTGAACCAGCACAGCCCTCTGTAGAGCACCTGGTGACTGGAATATAATTACACCATCACCCTATGCAGTGGTGTTGGCTATTAACTGTGTCTCTGGCTTTCTCTGGTACTGACCTCAGAGGAGGGACTAAGAGTTTCCCCTAAGCCCCACCCCCCGTGAAGCTGGATGTTCATTGGCTGTGTGCTCACATTGAGGATGCTCATTGGCTGTGTGCTCACACTGAGAAGTGCTCATTGGCCGTGTGCTCACACTGAGAAATGCTCATTGGCTGTGTGGGATGAACCGCGGATGCTCATTGGCTGTGTGCTCACACTGAGGATGCCCATTGGCTGGTCCTTCACCAGGCTTCTCCCCAGTGACGATCTCCAGGTTCTGGTTTAATAGTGTCCAGAGAATAGTCCATCAAGTGCACTGGATGAAGCAGCCTGCTGTAAAAAGAAAGTTCCAGAGCCTATATGGTGAAATAAAACTGGCTTTTTGCGAGCTTTCCTCAACGGGCAGAGGAGGTTTCCCAGCTTCCCCGTGAGATGTGGCCTCACCTCACTGTAAAAAAATGTCTGTGAATTTTATGGTAAAAGTCATAAAATGGCAAAGGTGAAAAACCGTAAGCAGCTGAAATGTAAATAATTGTATAATGTACGGTGAATCACTGCAACATCTGTTAGATGTACAGCCTGCAACTGTGTGCTTAACATACTGTCACCGTTATTTGTGTGGTAAAGTTCTGGCAGTATTTCACCGTAAAATTTAGAATTTTTTTATTTATTGATTTTTTTTTTTTTTACAGTGTTCAATACCTACTCTTTTGAAGCTGGGATAACTTTGCTTTGAACGAGGCCATAAAGTGAGTCTAAGAAGTGGGGTGGAGAACCAAAAAAAAAACAAAAAAGCTTCCTGTATTCCCTCCGGAAAGGGAAAAGTGAGTGCATACTATCTTCCCCCCCCCCCCCCCCCCCCCCCCCCCCCCCCCCCCCCCCCCCCCCAGAGGGTTAACGCCACCATCTTCTTATGATGCCCACGGTGTAGAGGGAGCTCTAAATTAAGTGGACGGTTCGATTACAGTTTGTAATTTGTCTCGCTAATTAAGAGTCTGGTTGTTAGTACAAAAAAAAAAGAGAGAGACCGATCGGTGGGCAGAATATTAACTCAGGTTAATATTCATCACTGCGGGGAGAGGAACGATGCGCCATTCTTTTCTGCCCCCCCCCCCCCGCCACTTTTTCTCCTTCCCCCCTCTTTCTCTCTCTCCCTCGCTCTTTATCTTTCTCTCTATCTCCCTCTAACTTTTTATCTCTCCCTCGATCTTTTGCTCTTTCTATCTTTCTCTGTCTTTCTGTCTCTATCTCTGTCTCCCTCTCTCTCTCTGTGTCTCCAACTCTTTCTGTCTGTCTCTCTCTCTCTTCCTCTCTCTCTCGCTTTATCTCTCTCTCTTTCTCTTTCCATCTTTTGCTCTTTCAATCTCTCTCTGTCCGTCTCTCTCTCTCTCCCCCTCTCTCTCTCTCGCTTTATCTCTCTCTCTCTTTCCATCTTTTGCTCTCTCTCTCTCTCTCTCTCTCTCTCTCTCTCTCTGTGCTTATCAAAGTGAGGTCCCTAATCAGAGGAGAGGGCTGGCTGACAGGGGGAAGCGTCTCTCTTGGGCGAGCGAGTAACAGCAGTGACGCGAGGCCTGGCATCCGCAAGACGCCAGCGTGGGGTGGAGGGGTGGGGGGGGGGGGGGGCGCAGGGTGGAGGGGTCAGGGCGGGGTAGGTGGGGTGGAGGGGTGGATGGAAGATGGGGGTTATATGGGCCATGGGAGATAATCTGCTGGCTGGCTGAGTTGAGCTGCGTGTTAGATGCTCAGGGAAGCAGACCGAGGACCTGGAGACTGGAGAGAGGAGAGAGAGAGAGAGAGAGAGAGAGAGAGAGGGGGAGAGTGGGAGAGAGAGAGAGGAGGGAGAGAGAGGGAGGGAGAGAGAGGGAGATAGAGAGATGGAGTTACAGAGAGAGTGGGAGGGACAGAGAGGGAGAGAGAGAGAGGGAGAGTGGGAGAGAGAGTGAGAGGGAGGGAGGGATGGAGGGGGAGGCAGAGAGCCACTAATGGTAATGGTGCAGAGATGAGCTGGGGGGGGGGGGGTGGAGGTAATGGGCCAGCACAGGGGACCCAGGGTCAGCGCCAACAGCCTGTCAACTCATTTAAAAATGAGACGTTGCTAATTAACCTTTGGAAATGAGAATTCTTCCGTTTACTTTTGAACGTTTGCTTTGTTCCGATATGCCTCCTCATACCATTAAGGACTTCATTTTTAATATATATATATATATTTTTTTTTTACGGGGAAAAATTTGTCAAGCAGAATCTAACTCTGCTTAATTTCTCAACACAAACTTGTTTGAACTTTTATGTGGTAATTAGCAGTTACACACTTTTTAAATAAAAGTTCTGGAAGGCCTCCGACACAGCTGCCACCAATTGCAGTGAAACACCGTGTTTAAAGCGTGATAAAAACTCCTGAGTAGATTTTAAAAGCTCATTTCGGGTTTGAAACAACAATTTAATTTGTACATAGATCACCAGATATGGATGCAAACACTCTCAAATTAAAGCTGACGGTCTGGACTTTAACTTCATATTCATTCTTTTATGTTTTATTCATGTTTTATTTCAAATCCAATGTGCTGGATTGCAGGGCCAACACAACAAAAATTATGTCACTGTCTTAATACTTTAGCAATTTTTGAATTATTTAACCTTTATTTACCCGCTGAGCACGGATGCTCTTTTGCAGGAACGCCCTGTGTGACACTCATACACATTCGCACCTGGGAGCTGCCCAGTACAACCCACAATCCTCTATTGTTGGCCACTGAGCAGCTCCACTGGAGGGAGAGAACATTTTTTAGCCAATTGAATCAGGGGATGATTGGGTGGCAAGTTTTTGCGAGAGACAGATCTGGGATTTTTTAGCCAGGACACCGGGGAACCCCCTACTCTTTGCGAATAGTGTCACAGGATCTTTAATGACCACAGTGAGTCAGGACCTTGGTTTAACCTCTCATTTGAAAGACGGCATCTCCTACAGCACGGTGTCCCCGTCACTGCACTGGGGCATTGGGGTTTATTTGACCAGAGGGAAGATTGTCCCCTGCTGGCCCACCAACACCACTTCCAGCAGCAACTCGGTATTCCCTGGTGGTCTCCCATCCAAGTACTAACCAAGCCCATACTTGCTTAGCTTCAGCCAGTCGGCAGGAGCAGAGTGCGTGGTGGAATGGCTGCTGGCAACTTGACTTCTTAAGCTTGTAATTTCTCCAAGGTGTATCCACACCATGCAAATGGTGCCAGAGAGATAAAACAATAATATACTACTGGAAAATGCAGCTGACCAAGTCTGCTTGATTGATTTAATAAACATCCCCAGTGTTGGGTTCTGTGTGTGTGCATATATTTAATCTGTATGTATTTATGTGTGTGAATGGATAAAGACATACTGTAGAGTATGTCTCAAAGAAGACATGCAAAGCAATGCAAAACAATGCACTATACACTGGTAGCTCCTTCCATTCATAAAGAGTATGAATCTTATCAGCAATAGTGTATGCTGTGCAAATCATATTTTTTGAGAGGGGGTAATAAATTCTGAGGCGCATTGAATTATTTATGTACTTTCAATTATTATGTCTACAAAGGCACACAGTTTACTCGAAGCCAGCTTTCCAATTTGTCAGCACTATAAAACACACCGATACTGCGATGCACTACAAGGGGGTAGCATCATGTCTAACTCAAAGGAAGTTTTCACATTTTTTTACTTTTCTATTGAATTTTTAAGGACAGTGGGATTTAAAAAAAAAATAAATAAATGAAAAAAAAACTTTCCATGACCTTTCCATGACTTTAGAGAATGGAAATATTAGAAAAATTTGAGATTTTCATGGAATATGAACAACAGGTCTTTGTAATATCTTGCCTATAATTAATATTAAACTATATGGTGAAAAACAATATATATTTCAAGCATTTGTTTGCAAGCAGGGAGTTTATGAACACAGATGGTAGTGATATAACACAAGTGCATATGGCAAATGACCCTAGTTATAACATGAAATAACAATGAGTAAGGACCAAATTATTGCAAGGTACTTATCAAAGAAATATCCTTAAGCTTATTAAGTTGCCATAAAATAAACTAGTGTTGGCAGTGTTTTCCTGTCCTAAAGAAGCACTACCGTGCCAAAATATAATGAATGTTTTACATATTAAGCTTTCATACTTTTAAACATTGCACTGCTACAAAGGCTGAAAAGACGCAAGAGCACTGTTGCCAACTTGGCGACTCTGTCATCAGATTTAACGACTTTTCAGACCCTTTTAGTGACTGCTTCCGAACAGAGCCTAGCGACAAATTTAGCGAGACGTATGAAATGAAATAATATACCTGTAATATATAAAATTTAAATATTCAATTCTATTTTGGGCGTCTTTTCAGAGAACCTCCCTCCTTCACGTGACACACATTTCCATATGCAAATGAGTTCACGATGACCTCATAAATATGCAAATCAACATATGACATCATTTAGCGACTTACTGTGTAGCGACCTTTTTGAGTGTGCGAGTCTGCGAGACAATACCAATGTTTCAGCCTTAAAGTACTTTTCACCGAGGAATCTCCAGGCTAGAAGCTTTGAACAGGTGTCTCCTTTTACTGCCTCTTTCAAATTAGAAAGAAAAAAAATACCGATTTTAGAGAAAAAAAAAAAAGAAGAAGAAGAAAAACTCAAACGCTCCAGGCCTTTAGAGCAGTTTAAAGCGAATCAGATTCTTCTCGCTTCTATATGTTCTTAATCATTGTGGCAGAAATAATTAACTCTTTTTAATTGTCATTAGACTGGCTTCTCAGGGGCACATTAATCTGCCCAGAGTCGGGGACAGCATGTTGTAAAACACAGTTGTTTCCTCCTAATCTGCATTGAGTTGATACCACCTTGAGCTCCACCGAAAAAAAAAAAAAGAAGAAGACAAGACGAGAAAAGACCCACAAGGATATGAGAGAATTTTCTGAATTAGTTCTAACAGTTGATCCGGCTCCTGTTAGAAACGGAGAGGAGCAGAGGACTTAGCGGCGACGCGTACGCGTTAGCGTTGTTTTGGTGAGGGGTTAATGGCAGCCCTCGCTCTCTCTCCACATCCAGCCCCATTGATCTTTTCACACTAATTAAGGCACAGCGGGGGCCCGTTCAATTAATCTAACGAGGAGCGGCCCGGTGCCGGGTAGCTTTTTTGAGCTAGGGGATGCTAGGAGTCGCGCGCTTTTTTCACTCGGCAACAGGGCTAAAAAAAAGAGAGGGAGGGAGGGAGAGAGAGATGAAGAGAGAGCTGGAGATAGAGAGAGGGGGAGATAGAGATAGAGAGAGGGTTAGGGGGAGGAAGGGGACCGAGGGAGAGGACGATTGGGAGACATGTTTTGCTGAGTATTCTGAACGTTGGAGAGTTCATATTGGGAATGCTGTGTTCTGCTCATGATGGGGATCTTCCAAGATGCACCACATTACTGAGGAATGTTGACGGTTCCTTGGAGATCCATGGAAGTGGGATTATGGCTGCCATGGGAACCGTAACCTGGAAATGGAGTCAAGGCTAGAGGTCTGCTTATAGCTGTTGTCTTGCACAACAGAGCATAATTTGTAATTATGGATCATACCCGTATTGTTTAAGGAGTGATACCTGTTATAAATAAATGCCATCCACATATACAAATGGCAATAACTGAATTTAAATTGCAGCGTCCACAGGACACAAAACAGATTGGTATATGCATAGGAACTCATTTATAAATGTGAGATTTCATTTTATTCGATTCATTGCGTTAACATTATGGCTGTTTCTGTAAACAAGATGAATGATAACTTCGGCACCGTGAGTCAATAAAAAAAACAGCTCTCTAGTGGAATAAGAAACATCTGCATTATTAATATCATGTCTGTTCACAATATTTTCTCTTCACGAGCAAACCAGTCTTTTTATGAGTCTTTATTTATTTATTTTTATTTATTTATTTATTTCTTGTCCATTATGGGGATCGGCCACAGTTCTCCAGCTACAGGGAAGTGAAGCCCACCGTGTGTTTTGCACATCGTTAACAGTTCCTCCCAATTAGGCCTCGTTAGCGATCGATCCCGCTCACGTTCCATCGAGGACACGCGTTGCGTGTCGACACGCCGCCGCCGCTCCCACGGAACCCCGCGCTCGGCTGGCGGAATTTCGCGAGCGGCGAACATTCCGCATTCCGGCAGCATCAAAGGGTGCCGTCGTGCTTATCGGCTCGCCCGCAGCCATGGCGCCCGTCTTCAGAAGCCGGCCCGGCGGCGCCCGTGGGCGGGGGGGGGGGGGGGGGGGGGGGGGGGGGGTCGCGGCGGGGGGTGTTCCTCTTAAGATGAAACTCCCACATTTATGAAACGTTATCATTAATAATACATCGGCGAAGATGTGAGGGTTGGGTTTTTAGGTAGTCCGTTATCTTTTGAAGCGGGGCTTGGCCATCGTCTGTTGCCTTTGCTAATTTACTTTCATCTTGGGATATATTTCGATATACGGGGACTCACAGGACCACAGACTCCCCCTGCCACATCCAGCCTGTTTTCTTACGTATCGGAGGCATTATTCAGTCATTTAACTGCTTTAATCCGAAGCAATTTTCGGCTGCCGGAATCCAACCGGTGCGGAGTTGTTTCGGTTATCGGCCCCGGCTAAGCATCTTCATCCGTACTGACACACAGGGGGGGGGGGGAGGGTGGGATTGCCGCGACTCTCTGGATCATTTTGTGCGTCTGTATCATTTTGTGTGTAAATTGGATATTTGGCAGCACAGAGTGAAATGGACTTGGTCATGACCAATCCAGCCTTCGCCTGTTCGGACGGTTTTATGACAGGCCTTTTGCTAATGGTACAGTGGGGTGTGTGTGTGTGTGTGTTGTGAGCTAATGCAATGTGCTACTGCTGATAGCGCATTTCCCATTAGCTGCCAGTGTAGCCTCAAGCGCCCAAACGTGCCCCCTTATTCCTGTCAGACCAACAGGTGACTCGCACGTCCGATGTGAGAAATTATTC
Organism: Anguilla japonica; assembly: GCA_025169545.1. NCBI lineage: Eukaryota > Metazoa > Chordata > Actinopteri > Anguilliformes > Anguillidae > Anguilla > Anguilla japonica. The sequence continues at coordinate 4,150,455 of CM045896.1, read as the reverse complement.
TTAAAAATGAATCCCCCTGTGTGAAACCTTCTCTCCTTCGTCCAGGAGTGTGTTTTCACTGCAGCTTTTTGAGACAATGGCAGGAGAAAAATATCATGACTTTACACAGTACACGTTTTATAACTTTACACACAGTTTTTGTTTTATGTCAGTGAAATACTACGTTGTTGTGCCGCCGCTATGATTCTGTTCGATTTTATTTGTGCAGAGCTTTTTACAACGATGCTGAGGAGCTCCACAGCGAAACATGGAAATTAGGATTGATGGGAAAGAGGGCCTCGCCCCCCCCCCCCCCCCCCCCCCCCCCCCCCCAAAAAAAAAAAAAAAAAACAGCAAGTGAGGTAGTAAACTCCCCAGGGGGCAGAAGAAAACACTCAAAACAGCGGAGAGGAAAAAGGTTCCCGAGGGAAGAAATCTCAGGAGGAACCTGGCTCAGAGGAACAGCTGGCCAGGCTGGTGTCTGTAGTTACAGTGGGCCCAATACCAAACGGAGAGGTAGTGGGGAATCTATTAGTGAAATAATCACAGTGGTCGGGGAGATCAGAGCCTGAGGTGTTACACGAGCTTGTACATTTAAACATATCGTAAACTTCAACACTACAACACCAACTGCAATACAATGAGTAATAATAATAATAATAATAATATCACCACCGTCACCATCAATACATCATTATCTTCATCATCATTGTGATCATCATAGCGGGGGCGATATAGCTCAGGCGGTAAGACCGATTGTCTGGCAGTCGGAGGGTTGTCGGTTCAAACCCCGCCCTGGGCATGTCGAAGTGTCCTTGAGCAAGACACCTAACCCCTAACCTCTAACTGCTCTGGCGAATGAGAGGCATCAATTGTAAAGCGCTTTGGATAAAAGCGCTATATAAATGCAGTCCATTTACCATTTACCATTCATAATCACAATGGGTTGCGTTTATTTTGTGTGTTTTGCGATCACAAAGTACTTACTAGTGAATGGGGGGTGTGGGTTGGGGGGGGGGGGGGGGGGACTCACCTCAGCCGCCATTGAACACATCCCCGTTTCTGTCTTATGTCTCTCTTTCGTCCAGCGGCCTGCTCTTTCAGGCCTCCTGTCATCGTTCCTCTGAAATTTTTTTAATTTTTACAGTTATTTCCCAGAATGCCAATGACTCGGTGTACATCGAGCCGGGCGCAAGGCTCTCCCATCTCGTCGTTTCTTCCGATTCTCCGCAGAGTTCGGCTGATTTGCATCTATCTTCACTCGCGCAGCCTTTGATGAGCGAGTCACCCACACAGGTGAAGGAGGCTGGGGTTTCGCCTTTAAAGACCAGTGTTTCCAGGTCCTGAGGAGCATCATTTTACCAGAACTGCGTAAATCTGCCTTTTCCTTTCATGCCCCGCATGTCTGGAATGAGTTACAAGGCATACTTAATCTGAAATCCTTACTCTCTCTCGACATGTTTAAAAATATGTTAAAATCGGTTTTTACTGGACAATGTTATTGCTTTTAGCAACAAGTGCCTTTTAGCTCCTGATCCTTGCATGTTCTGTTCTTTTTTTTTTTTTGTTATGTTTTTTTATATGAAACTTTTATTTTTCTGCTGCCGTCTTGGCCAGGACTCCCTGGCAGAAGAGATACTGTATCTCAAGGGGACCTTTCTGGATAAATAAAAGGATAAATAAAATAAAATAATAAAATTGCCGGTGAAAAATTAATTAAAAAATAAATTCCTCGTAACTGAAACCAATGAATGCAAGCGGGTGGGAAAAAAAAAAAAGTATGGCATTACAGGCATCAGTTATCTCCTTATACAACCGCATATAAACCACATCGCCCTGCAGTCTGTGTTCCCTCGCAAGTTTAATGCTGAAACTGCCAAACCACCACTGTTTAAAGTTTAACATTTTCATTGTTTAATGCACCTTTGGTTTCATTGCTATAACTGCAAATTGTCTTTCATTCGGTTTCCCTGATTCAGTACAATTTTCCAATTACGCGAGTATTTTCCAATTTTGGAGTCATTGCGTTGATTATTGTACAAACCCATCAGTGGACGGCTCCTCTTTGTGATGTTGTACCTGAAGGAAAAAAAAAAAACATATTCATTTAACAAATATCCTACCATTGCAATATTATTGTGAGTGTAATGCTAAATTTAATGAAACAACAACATTCATATCACTGCAGGGCCAAGTGGTCATTAAGATCTAGCTTGGTGACATGCTGGTGTGTGTGTGCGTGCGTGCGTGCGTGCGTACGTACGTGTGTGCATGTGTGTGTGCGTTTATGTGTGTGTTTGTGCCTGGAATACTTTCATTTATAACAATTTAGTGTGATATTCAATTAGTATCATTTGACAACAGTTATTAACAATCGCTCCCAATTAAGAATGGCTACCTTCTTTTTCATAATTGCATAAAAATCGTTTTCGTCTTTTTTACGTCAGTGTTTGGCAGCCAGTTGTAACATTGTGAATTATCTGGGTGTCGCCTGGGGTCTTGTTTATGAAGCAGGTTCGATTAGCTGCTCAGCACACCGGCGACGCTGGAACACTGCGGTGGGCCTGGTGTTCTCCAGGGAAGACGCCCTGAGACTCCCAGAGCCAGGTTCGGGTTTGCAATTTGTCATGAGGGGGGGGCAGGTGGGGTTGGGGGGGGACCAGCGGGGTTGCAGGGTTAATCCGAGCCCCGGATGTTTGGTTTTGTTTGACCCCTCCCTCCTCCCTCCCACCAGCCCCACCTTCACTCCCCTGAGCAATGTTTCGTGCGGTAGCTAAGGTCAATGGGAGTTCAGTGCTCTCTCTCTCTCTCTCTTTCTCCCTCTCTCTCTCTCTCTCTCTCTCCTTCTCTCCTTCCTCCCTTATCTGCTGTATCGCGCAGATTTGTTCTGACAGGAAGCCAGAGCACCGGCCTCCACCGCCGTGTCGCCGTGGAGACGGTGTGGAAGTCGGCCCACAGAAGCCTCGCGGTCAGAGGAGGGGGGAGATGTTCCTGTTTCAGGAGAAACGGGGACATAAACCAAAAAAAAACAAACAAAACACCTCATAATTAAATGATGCGTGGCGCGCGGCGAGGCGGGGGCGTCCAGAACACGATCAGCCGTTCCGAATTCGCCGGCGGCGCTGCCGTTGAGGTTAGCGGAAATCGCGGCGCGAGAGCGTCGGCTCTGCCGGGGAGAGTTTGCGGGGGTCCTCCAGATTACCAGAGTAACGCTGCGGAGAGAGAGGGAGCAACGCGTGAACTGCACTGCCCCCCCCCCCCCCCCACCCCCCTTTTTTTTTTAGGCTTCTCCTCACCTTAGCCAACGTCTGGCTCAAGATGCAAGATTCGGGAAACAAAAAAAAGAGAGAATAGAAAATTACATCACAAAGAGCGAAGAACGCCTCGGAATCTCTCCATCTCGCCTCTTCTGTCTCTCTCTCTCTCTCTCTCTCTCTCTCTCTCTCTCTCTCTTCTCTGTCTCTCTGTCTCTCTTTCCTCCCTCTCTCTCCTCCTCTCTCTCTCTCTCTCTCTCTCTCTCTCTCTCTCTCTCTCTCTCTCTCTCTCTCTGCGTCGTCGTCAGTCGAATTGCTCAAACGGCACCTTTGAAATGCACAATGGCGCCCCTGTGAAGGGTTCGGCCTGCCCGGGCCTGATAACAGCCTCTCTGTGGCCCTGTGTTAACAATCTCCGCTAATAGACTCCTCAGCTGTCAATCACGCTTCAGAATCCCAATACGGCGGAACCAACCCCCCCCCCCCCCACCCCCCCCCTAACCCCACCCCCCTGCCCAACCCTTCCCCGCTATCTCCCTTCTGTCTCCCCATCATGACCCGTCTCTCTCTCTCTCTGTCTGGATGCCAACAGACTGGCATTCCTCTGTGTCTCCTCGAGCGATGATCTCCTCTCAGACGCTCCTCCCTGGCGTGGAGCAAACAGAGCTGTCACAGAACGCCTTGGGCTGGTCCCTGCACGGGGGGGGGGGGGGAAGGGGGGGGGGGATATTGGGTGATTATGTATGAAGCGTGGAGCCAACTGCAATTGTAAAGGGGGGGGCGGGGGATGTTAGAGATTGCAACTGCAAACCTAGGGTGGGGTGGAGGGGTAGGATTTGATGTATTGTGGACCAAAGGGAAGGGGGGGGGGGTTTGTTGTGATTGTGGACTGATGGGGGGATGGGTGATTCTGATTGCTGATTGGGGGGGGGGGAGCTTTAAGGATGGAGATTGCAATCCTAGACAGGTGGGGGGGTTGCAAATCACAACTGTAGCCAAAAGGGCACTTTTGCTGCCCAAACCAAACAAGCCCACGGTCTGGTACAGTATCTGTTTGTTAAGGCTCTGTTCTAATATGTGGTTGGACCCCATGGTCTGGCATCTGTTAAGGCTGTGCTCCAGTGTGTGGATGAGCCCCATAATCTGGTATCAGTTAAGGCTCTGTTCTAGTGTACGGATGAGCCCCATGGTCTGGTATCTGTTAAGGATCTGCTCCAGTGTGTGGATGGGCCCCATGATCTGGTATCTGTTAAGGCTCTGCTCCAGTGTGTGGATGGGCCCCATGGTCTGGTATCTGTTAAGGCTGTGCTCCAGTGTGTGGATGGGCCCCATGGTCTGGTATATGTTAAGGCTCTGTTCCAGAGTGTGGATGGGCCCCATGGTCTGGTATATGTTAAGGCTCTGTTCCAGTGTGTGGGTGGGCCCCATGGTCTAGTATCTGTTAAGGCTCTGTTCCAGTGTGTGGATGGGCCCCATGGTCTGGTATCTGTTAAGGCTCTGTTCCAGTGTGTGGATGGGCCCCATGGTCTGGTATCTGTTAAGGCTCTGTTCCAGTGTGTGGATGAGCCCCATGATCTGGTATCTGTTAAGGCTCTGTTCCAGTGTGTGGATGGGCCCCATGGCCTGGTATCTGTTAAGGCTCTGTTCCAGTGTGTGGATGAGCCCCATAATCTGGTATCTGTTAAGGCTCTGTTCCAGTGTGTGGATGGGCCCCATGGTCTGGTATCTGTTAAGGCTCTGTTCCAGTGTGTGGATGAGCCCCATAATCTGGTATCTGTTAAGGCTCTGTTCCAGTGTGTGGATGGGCCCCATGGTCTGGTATCTGTTAAGGCTCTGCTCCAGTGTGTTGATGGGCTCCATGGTCTGGTATCTGTTAAGGCTCTGTTCCAGTGTGTGGATGAGCCCCATGATCTGGTATCTGTTAAGGCTCTGTTCCAGTGTGTGGATGGGCCCCATGGCCTGGTATCTGTTAAGGCTCTGTTCCAGTGTGTGGATGAGCCCCATAATCTGGTATCTGTTAAGGCTCTGTTCCAGTGTGTGGATGGGCCCCATAGTCTGGTATCTGTTAAGGCCCTGTTCCAGTGTGTGGATGGGCCCCATGGTCTGGTATCTGTTAAGGATCTGCTCCAGTGTGCAGATGGGCCCCATGGTTCTGGAGTCATAGCCGGACTGTACGACTACGACCTCTAACCTGCCTCAGCTTCTGGATTCCAGCGGCGTTGCTGCTGATGTTTCATTCCCGGCACGTCGGCACGGCCGCATCCGTGTCTCTCCTTTCCCACGCTTAACAACCTCATTCCCTCGCCTCTCCGACCTTCACCCCCCCCCCCCCACCCCCCCTCCCCCTCATTCCCCCACTCCACCCTGACTCACAGAACACTCCGGATCTTTCTCCATCCCTATCTGCTTGTCTATTCCTATTCCTCCCGGACTCCCTTCCCGTTCCTCCTCCTCTCCCGGAATTTTTTTTTTTAACCGCCCACAGTGCTAAACCCGGGCCCAGGCGCAAAAAAAATTTGCGTGTTTGTGTTTAATCCTAAAACCATCCGGGTCTTTTTGGCCACGCGAGCATGAGCAGATGAGTTAGCGAACCCGCTGTCTCGTGTTTCAAAGCACGGACGTTTGATATGTAAAACGGCTCCGGAGGGGCGATGATTGTGATGTGCTGGTGTCTCCTTTCTGAGGAGAACGCATGATGGAATCGTTTTTTCGAGCTGCCGTAGCGATCGTTTATAATACGTGGCTTGAGGTGAACGGGAACACATTTTGTGCATCCAGATGCATCTGAGCATCAACCCTGGCAAAAAGTGAACCCCAGCAGCCTCCACCCCCCTGCCCCCCCTCCTCAGCAGCCCCGCACCTCGCCTGAAATCCTTTGTCAGGTTGTCTCATTATCTTGGGAGTCCCTATTGTGCTTGTAAATCACAATCTCAAAACCTGCTTCAACAGAATCCGCCGCCTGATTTCTGAAACTTGCTTCAACAGAACCCGCCACCCAATCTCTGATACCTGCTTAAACACAACCCTCCACCCAATCTCTGATACCTGCTTCCACACAGCAGTGGCTTGTTCCAGACATGGACTCCCCCTGCCATCGGGGGTGGAGGAGGAGAGTTAGAGGAAGGGAGGGGGCTGGGAGCTCCATGTCGTTCTCTCTGCTCCTGTCAGCCACGCTCTTCCGACTCCTCTGCAAATTGGTCGTTTTTCGCTCCCCTGTGCTGGCCCCCGAATCGCACCGTTTGCAAAGCGGGGTGTTATTTTGTTCCGCCCCCCCCCCCCCCCGCCACCACCACCACCACCCCCCCCCCCCCCCCCCCCCCCCGCTGCACGGGAAAGACACACGGGGCTCTGGCACCGCGTGGAGCCAGAATAACCGTGCCCGGATAGCCCAATCTCACTCAACACGGAAGGATCGATGGAAGGGGTTCAAGCGAAACGCACAGAGGGGGGGGCCCTGTGAACCTCGCTGTTTAATCTCAGCCAAGAGAACTGCGCCAGTGACTCACCCCCCCCCCCCCCCCCCCCCCCCCCCCCCCCCCCCCCTCAGAGTAAATGGACTGCTTTGATATAGCATCATTATAAATACCCTGGTGGACCACCCTGGGACCACATTATGTTCTGCTCCACAACCCACACCACTGCCCCCCCCCCCCATCCCCCCAAACTAACAGTTTAAACTAACCCATCGCCGCCATCACCCCCCATTACCAAGGAAACACAGGGGAACAAAGCTCTCAACAGAAACGGAACGAACAGGAACAGTGTGACGTGAAATAAAAAAATTTTTTTTTTTTGGTTTAATTTTTTCCCCCAGAAGGTGTGCCATAAACAGAGACGGCCGTTAGCGGTGTGCGATGTAGCGTAACCGCGGCGAGGATAACGGATGGTTGCCCCCGGAGACGATAAGGAGACGGCGCCCCACGGAGCGCGCTCCCTCGCCTTGCTGCGACCGTTGCCCGCCGCGGCGCAGGGACCCCGCTGCTACGGGCCGGCGGCCATCTTCTTTTTTTAATCTCCTCCTCCGAGCGCTGTGCGCCGCCCGCCGCGTAGAGGCCTTAAAGGTGCAGGCCTCTTCTAAACCGCATGCTTTACAGTGCAGGGCTCCAGCAAACCGGTCTAAACCAGAGTAAACCAGTCCAAACCAGTCTAAACCACAGTCTAAACCAGTCCAAACCACTGTAGACCAGTCCAAACCACTATAAACCAGTCCAAACCACTGTAAACCAGTCAAAACCAGTCCAAACCAGTCCTAACCAGTCTAAACCAGTCCAAACCACAGTAAACCAGTCCAAACCAGTCTAAACCAGTGTAAACCAGTCGACCAGTCAAAACTAGTCCAAAATGGCCAACATCTAACATCCCTTATCCATTTTTTTCAAGCCTTCATTGATGCTATTCGGGGGCCAGCCGTGTGAACTGAGCCTTCTATGAAGCACTCGCAGCGCTCAGATCTAACTGAAAGTTTTGGTTTTATGTTACGGCGTAGTGTCTGTGCTGTGCGTGCCTGCGCTCGCCTGGTCGGGGATTTGTTTAATTTTTCTTGAACTGACAGCAGCGAGACTGTCTCTGAGCGCCGGGCGATTTGGCGACTCCGGCAGCGTCGCTGATCGAGTCCGCGGGGCGACTGTCTCTGGACGCCACCGGCCGCCAGGCGGACAATTAGGCACGAGCGCGCCCCTCTTCTCTGGGCTCTGCCTCCCCTAATTTGGCCAGCCGTCTCAGACCCCCTGCTCGTCGGGGGGGAGGAGGGGAGGGGGGGGCTTCTCCGCCCCCCCCCCCCCCAGCTCTGGATTTCTGACGCATTTCATGGCCAGAGCTCTGGCGAGGGTCCTCGTCCCTGAAAAGGAGGAGCCATCTGCCTCTGTTGACGGGGGAGAGGCGAGCCGACGCGGCCAGTTCTGACATCCAGCGTTTAGCCGCCGGCGTTTAGGAGGGGACCGGGGTGGAAAAACCAGCCCCCCCGCCCCCCCCCCCCCAAAAAAAAACATCCCCTCGCTAGATCGTTTTTCTATGACGACAGGAGCAAGTTACAGAGATTCAACAGATTCGACTTTCCCTATCCTGAAACCAGCGCAGTTTGTGCTTCTTAGAAAGCATTTGGGAGTTTTTTTTTTGGCTTTTTTGTCGTGGGTTCAGAGTGACTCTTCCCCCTCGTTCTGGGGGGGCTTCCTGGAGACCAGCCCTCAAAGCTTTAAAATGGCTCCACTGCGGCCCCAGATGTTTAGGAAACTTCTAGCAAGCGGATGTGATGCGACTCTTCAAATGGGGGGGGGGGGGGGCGGGGGAGGGAGGGGTTGTCTATTTATGTGCAATCGGAAGGAGGGGAGCTTAATTTCTTGTGATATTTGTTTTTCTTTAGCGGACGCATGTTTTCACAAACACGTCCCTTTTCTGTATTCCAGGCATGTCCTGACACCACTCTCTCTCTCTCTCTCTATCTCTCTCTCTCTCTCTCTCTCTCTCTCTCTCTCTCTCTCTCTCTCTCTCTCTCGTCTCTCTCTCTCTCTCTCTCTCTCTCTCTCTCTCTCTCTCTCTCTCTATCTTATCCTGAAGCAATCTGTTGTGAAGATAATTTTGAAGTGCGATGAGAGCGCTGGGGCCTAGCTCATGATGCTCTCCCTGCAGGCGTTTTACTCCGCTAAAAATACCGTGTGTCATACATCATCCCCTTCAGTTCACATTCAGCCATGGACCTCCCTGTGTGAACGCTGTGTGGGCGGGGCTTGAGTTCAGTCAGTCATGGACCTCCCTGTGTGAACACAGCCAGTCATAGACCTCTCTGTGTGGACACTGTCAGTCATGGACCTCCCTGTGTGAACACAGTCAGTCATGGACCTCCCTGTGTGAACACAGTCAGTCATAGACATCACTGTGTGAACACTGTGTGGGCGGGGCTTGAGGTCAGTCAGTCATGGACCTCCCTGTGTGAACACAGTCAGTCATAGACCCCCCTGTGTGGACACTGTGTGGGCGGGGCTTGAGTTCAGCCAGCCATAGACCTCTCTGTGTGAACACTGTGTGGGCGGGGCTTGAGTTCAGCCAGTCATAGACCTCCCTGTGTGAACACTGTGAGGGCGAGGCTTGAGTTCAGCCAGTCATAGACCTCCCTGTGACTGTTTCCAACACGGCAGACCAGGAAGTGCATCACGAGAGCTTGCACTGGGGCTTTGGTTTAGACCATAGACCATGCCTGTGTGCGTGTGTGTGTGTGTGTGTGTGTGTGTGTGTACAGGTGTGTGTGTTTGTGTGTTGTTGCCCTGAGTTAATGCTTTGACGGCAGCCACGTTTAATATTAAGTGCAAGCTCTCGTGACGCACTTCCTGGTCTGCCGTGTTGGAAACAGTCACAGGACCACTGAAGGAGGGGCATCAGTTCAGCCGTAGAGAACCTCAGCAGACAGCAACGTACGACACCCACACCCATACCTCATCCCAGTGCCGATATTCATAACGAGCTACAGTGTCAATTAACAAAACGCATCGGCTATTCGCCTCGGTTTTTTTTAAATCGCATTATTTTAATTAAGCAATTTAAAAAAACCGGTCGGAACCGTACGGCGTGAAGTGTTTCTCGATTGTGCTGCTGACCTGTGCTTCACCCTCGGTCGTCACGGCGATGGCGGAGCGGCGAAGCTCCCTTCAGCACGTTTAGAGGACGATAGCTCTCTCCTGTAGTCACGGGGAAGGAGAGGGCCTGTGAATAACGGCCTGAGGAATTGGTGCTAGAAGCCATTAGGGGACATCTTTTTTAAGGATGAGCAGCGAGGCCCTCCGGATTTTATGGGCAAAAATTAAACGGGAATGGAGCCGCTCGCGTCTGCTATCTGAGCTCTGATATTATGGCCTTCCCGCAGTAGGGCGTGCATGGAAATGTGAATATTATTTATAGAAGAAGAAATTGACATGGTTTTCAGAGCGGGAGCTGGCCACACACACACGCACACACACGCGTGCGCACACACGCACACGTACATGCGCACGTACACACACACTCATGCACACGCACATGTACATGCACACATACGCTCGCACACACGCACATGCACAGGCACACACACACACACACACACACATACACACACGCACATGCACAGGCACACACACACACGCACACACATTGAAAGATCACGGCGTGGTGGAGAATTTTTATTTTGGACAAACAGTGGCCGTGACCTTTAAAGTGCGCGGGCTCAGTAGGCCACTAATCGCCGGGACGGGGACAGGGCCCAAACGAAATGTCAGCCCGTCCCGAGTATCAGCCCAATCTGACTAGGAGGCGTGATGTCCAAAGGAGGGTTGGGGGGGGTTGGGGTTCCAGGGAGGACAGGCCTCCATGTTGACGTCCCTGTCTCCCCACTCTTTAAGGGGGGTTTGGGGTACAGCTGTTATATATATATATATCACTGTAGGCAAAAAGACTGGGAAATAAGCAAAAACAACAACTAAAAAAATAACCGGTTCAGCTCGACTTACCGGCAAAAAGTCTGAACACTGAAAGTCTGCCCAGGATTTGGGCACCGCTGCCCTTGTCACGGACGAGCAAGACGACCGAGTTTAAGAAAAGTGTAAGCAAGTCGGCTCCCTTTATTTACCGCGATACCTTTTCAGAAACAACAGTTTATTATTTTTGACAGGAAAAGAGAGAGGCTATTGTTGTTTTTTCTCTCTGAATGATGTTTGCCCTTGGCAGCGTTCAGTCGCATTTAAATCAGTGAGACGTCTTGTGTGCGCTAGATAACAGCGCTTTATCAAAGCACCACGTCTTATGCATCACTGTATGCGTCACTGTCCGCATCGCATTCCACTGCTTCCATTTATTGCTTTTTTTTAAAAAAATATATATATGCTGTTGTTACTTTGTGGGTTCCTCCCTGTAGGAGCAGCTAAAAATGTGCCATTGTTACAAGTTTGATTTAAGGTGTTTTATGTGTTTTACCCTGGTGACTGAGGTGTCTTCAAAGAGAAGTAACCTCCGAAACTGAATTCCCTCAGTAAAAAGTGCACAGACCCTGTCACTGATCAGTAAAAAGTGCATGGACCCTGTCACTGATCAGTAAAAAGTGCACGGACCCTTTCACTGATCAGTAAAAAGTGCACGGGCCCTGTCACTGATCAGTAAAAGGTGCACGGACGCTGTCACTGATCAGTAAAAAGTGCACGGACCCTGTCACTGATCAGTAAAAAGTGCACGGACCCTGTCACTGATCAGTAAAAAGTGCACGGACCCTTCACTGATCAGTAAAAAGTGCACGGACCCTGTCACTGATCAGTAAAAAGTGCACGGACCCTGTCACTGATCAGTAAAAAGTGCACGGACCCTTTCACTGGTCAGTAAAAAGTGCACGGACCCCGTCACTGATCAGTAAAAAGTGCACGGTCCCTGTCACTGATCAGTAAAAAGTGCACGGACCCCCGTCACTGATCACACGGAACCCATCACCTGATCAGTAAAAAGTGCACGGACCCTCACTGTCAGTAAAAAGTGCACGGAAAGTGATCAGTAAAAAAAGTGCACGGACCCTGTCACTGATCAGTAAAAAGTGCACGGACCCTGTCACTGATCAGTAAAAAGTGCACGGACCCTGTCACTGATCAGTAAAAAGTGCACGGACCCTTTCACTGATCAGTAAAAAGTGCACGGACCCTTTCACTGGTCAGTAAAAAGTGCACGGACCCTGTCACTGATCAGTAAAAAAGGACCCTTTCACTGATCAGTAAAAACGTGCACGTGACCCTTCACTGATCAAAAAACGGACCCCGTCACTGAAGTAAAAAGTGCACGGACCCTGTCACTGATCAGGTGCACGGAAAATTAAAAAGTGCACGGACCCTGTCACTGATCAGTAAAAAGTGCACGGACCCTTTCACTGGTCAGTAAAAAGTGCACGGACCCTTTCACTGGTCAGTAAAAAGTGCACGGACCCTTTCACTGATCAGTAACTTTTATTGAAAAACAACAAGAACCAGTATACAGAGCTCTGCAAGCCTGTTTTAAAAAATTACACACTTGGGAAAATTGCTGAAAATCTTTTTTTTTTTTTTTAAGAGAAGCATCTATTTTCACCCATCCTAATATATATATATATATATATATATTTCATTCACAACCTTATGAATTGTGTGCCTTTTCGTTAAATTCTCAGTGATCCATGGCAGAATGTTTTTGCGTTTTATTGGCGTCTAAAGAGTTAAAGTATTTCTGGTTTTGCTGTGATGGGGGTGCTTAGGCTGCCCCTGGGCTGCTGCTCTTGTTTATGTCAGTTTGAAAAAGTGAACATTAAGCGTTCTGCATAAATTGAAATGATTTAAAAAATATATATATAAAAGAAACCCAACCCGGCTGTGAACTTATAGGCTGACATGCAACAAACAAATATTTGAACATATGCAAGATGTGTTTTTTTTTTTGTTGTTGCCCCCACAATTCTGCAAGCGTCTCATTTCAAACTGCATGTACACATATAAACCCTTTGAAGTTGTAAGTGTTTATTTTGGGGTGGGGGGGGGGGGGGGGGTGAGTGAGGGGGTTGTGAGAAAGGGGGATGGGGGAGGGGTTGTGTGAACAGGGGGGTGGCTTACACAGCACAGCGGAGGCTTTTAAGTGTTAAATAAATAATAAAAGACCCAGGAGTGACCCCGCCCATGTCCAAGGGTTCTAGTGCTCTGGCAACCAGACGACCACATCCCCCAGATTAATATGGGGGGGGGGGGGGGGGGGGGCACTGGTCTGCTGTTGAATAAAAGTTTAATGAGTGCAGGCATGAGCACACAGTGCAGCCAGCGAGAGAAAACAAAAAACAAGGAACAAATACTTTGATGTGCCGGCAATTTATGAAAAAAAGTTAAATAAAATAAAATGAGGGAAAGTATAAACATTATTTCTGAGTTTGGTTTGGTAGTGAACTTCAAAGGGTTCCTGTGTACAGCCTCTAATTATTTATTTATTTATTTATTTATTTGTTTGTTTTTTTGTTAGAAGGGCCTTTGTGGGATATTTGGCTTTTCGGTTTCATTATGTTGAATAAATCAGCTGAAGCTGTATAGATGGATTGTTTATTTTCACAAGGATCAGTGACGCACGCTTTTTATTTCAGAAACATATTTCCCATCAGTTGTCATACTGCTGGCCTGGGCCTTTCTGTGTGGAGTTTGTATGTTCTCCCCGTGTCCGCGTGGGTTTCCTCCAGGCACTCCGGTTTCCTCCCACAGTCCAAAGGCATGCAGGTAGGCTAATTGGAGACTCTAAATTGCCCATAGGTATGAGAGTGTAAGTGAATGGTGTGTGTGTGCATGTGTGTGTGTGTGTGTGTGTGTGTGTGCCCTGTGATAGACTGGCAGCCTGGCCAGGGTGTATTCCAGCCTCTCGCCCAATGCACGCTGGGATAGGCTCCAGCACCCCTTGTGACCCAGGATAAGCGGGTACAGATAATGACCCCATCATACCTCATCTGTAAATGAGATCAGATTTCATAAATCTTATTATAATAAGGAGATGTTCACATGACCACATCTGTCAGATTCACATTTGAGCTAACTTTGAATTATTACAAATACAAGTGACAAATCAGAAAGCCCACATAAACATATATTTATAAAAATATATATTTTTTAAAAAACCATGCTTACTTGGTCTCTGCACCAAAACGGAACAGTTTCTATCATATTCATTTTTTACAAAAACACCACCAAAGAGCCATTTGTTTGCAAACCTGCCAATACCCTTGCCTCCGAAACTAATCTAGCTTGGCTGCCAAAAATCGTTTCCATTGTTTGCACTGTCGGACATTTCGTCTGTCTGCTTTTTGTTTTGCTCCTACCCCCCCGATCGTCTGTGTATCTGTGTTCTTGCGGCTAAAAAGCTTTTGAAAATGGGCTGAGCAATCAATTACTGAGGCTGTTTTGGCAGCAACTCAGAACGACAACCCATCATTAGTCTCCTCCCCTGCGCCGCAATTCAGCTGTCCTACCTTTAAAGTACACTTTCCCTCCGTTCCCCCTCTTCCCTCCATCTCCCCTCCTCCCTCCGTCCCCCTCTTCCCTCCATGTTCCCCCTCTTCTCTCCATCCCCCCTCTTCCCTCTGTTCCCTCTGTCTCTCCTTCCCTCTGTTTCCCCTCTTCCCTCCATCTCCCCTCCTCCCTCCATCCCCCTCTTCCCTCTGTTCCCCCTCTTCCCTCCATCCCCCCCTTCCCTCCTGTTCCCCCTCTTCCCTCCATCCCCCTCTTCCCTCTGTTTCCCCCTCTTCCCTCCATCCCCCTCTTCCCTCTGTTCCCCTCTTCCCTCCATCTCCCCTCCTCCCTCCATCCCCCTCTTCCCTCCGTTCCCCCTCTTCCCTCTGTTCCCCCTCTTCTCTCCATCCCCCCTCTTCCCCCCGTTCCCTCTGTCTCTCCTTCCCTCCGTTTCCCCCTCTTCTCACCATCCCCCTCTTCCCTCCATCTCCCCCTCTTCCCTCCGTCCCTCCTCTTCCCTCGTTCCCTCCTCTTCTCTCCATCCCCCCCTCTTCTCTCCGTCTCCGCCTCTTCTCTCCGTCCCCCCCTCTCCCTCGGTTCTCCCCTCTCCCCCTCTGCCCCTCCTCTTCCCTCTGTCCCCCCTCTCCCCTCCGTTCTCCCTCTGTCCCTCCATCCCTCCTCTTCCCTCCGTCCCCCTCTCCCCTCCGTTCTCCCTCTGTCCTCCGTCCCTCCTCTTCCCTCTCTCCTGCCAGCCTCGGCCCTTCTGCGCTGAGTAGCCGAAGCTAACAGCAGCCGGCCTAATGACGCCTCTTAGACGAACCCCCGTTTACGAAAAGGAGAAAAGAAAGGGGGGAAAAAAGGTATAATGACGAAAGGAGGGGGTCTGAGGGGGTCAGCTCCTCCATTTTGTGTCTGGGGTTGGGGGGGGAACCTTAATTATTAGGAAGCTCACAGAAGTCTAGACGCCCGATGTTTAAACAGCCTTGCGGAAGAGAGCTGAGATCTGCTAAAAAGGGTTGTGTATGCTTGCGTGCTGCTCAATAAAAAGCCAGGTCACTAATAACTCTCTCATATTAATATGGATGTGCTGCTTTCCCCTAATGCTCAGGCAGACAGCTATTCTTCAAAACTCTGCTGTTTGCCAAGCAAGGAAAAAAGCATTCATTTTAGGCCCCTTTGAAAATAGACTGAAAGGGCTAGACTAAATCAACATTTGACAGTTACTTTGACTGAACATTACTGGCAAATGCCAGTGTGTTCTTTACATCTCCTAAGCTTGACTCTTACACTGTATTGTGTGTATTTGTTGGTCAAATTTAAGGATAGATTGATAGTTCATTGAATCTGGGCCTGAAACACAAAAGATGAAGTGGTTGAACTTGTGTTGGTTTTTGCATCACTGAAAAAAAAAGAAAATTAGGGAGAGATTTAATGTTATACAGTTAATAGTTGTATGAACTTAGCCTACTGTGTATTTGCATTTCAAATGTAACTGTGGTCTGTTTGTTGCACCCGCCTGTGAACACTGCCTTTGGCAACGTATCAGAGACACACGCAAGGGGGGAGGGGAGGGGGGGTGGGGGGATTGGGGGGATAGATGCCCCCAGAAATGGCAGTGATATAAAACAAAAAACCTACAGGGGAGAGGAATACGATTAAATACACATTGGAGATTATTAATGGGAAAACTGAAGAGATAGTCATTCACCCCAAACCCTCTGGCCCTAGAATCTTCCAGCAAACCTCCAACTGCCCATATTCTAACCCTCCCTTGGGATGCCCCAACACGCTGGTCAACAGTTTTATAAAGTTCATCAGCTTCACCTACGCATTTTTTTTTTTTTGAAAACAAAGCACTTTTCAGAAACGTTTTTTTTTTTTTTTTTACGTAACCACTCACCAGAAACTGTGCTTAAACCGGTTTGACAGTCAATTAAAGCAGTAGTATATCTGCACATGCAGCAGTGATATAATACAAACACATATGCACAGGCCTAGAATATAAGAGGGGTGGTTGGGTGGGGGGGGGGGGGGGGGGGTGTTTTAGGGAGAAAATTCTGAATAAATGCACGTATGTTGTGCTCATTAGTTAAGGCCCCGGACGGCCTTTAGCGAAGCTTGTGAAGTTCGGAGGCGTTTACTGTATGTATGTAGTGTGCAAACGCGGCTGGGGATGAAAGCCCAAAAATAAAGGCCACGAACGCAGCGGCGTAGCATCGCTAATCGATTTATCCGCTTCATTAAAACTTTCTCGTTTATTTCTCCTCAATGTCAAGTAAACAGTGGGGGGTAGGTAGGGGCATAGCAAGAAGAAAACCGTCAAGAAAAATGTAAACAAAAATGAAATAAATAAAATAGTCCGTAGCTTAGCCGCGGGGAATTAATCTTGTTGCTTGAATAAATAACGGGACTTTCAGCACGCCCCTCTTGTTCCGAGTTTGTACATAAATTTAGGCCCGGCGCGACCGGACGGGATTGTAAATACGCCCCCCAGAAGTCTTAAATCTCCAGCTTCAACAAATTATGTCTGGATGGAATCAGTCAGAGGGGCCCGGCACGATGCAATCACTGCTGCGAACAGGCACCGCGGGAGCGAAATGTTTGTGAAGTCGATTGAATTTGCCTAATATCTAATATCACGGCACTGAACCTGAGGCGATTGAGAATGTCTGGCCAGTGTGACCTGCTAACGGCATAATATACGCAATTTGTCCGATTTTTTTTTTAAATCATTAGTTTGCTCAATTTTTTTAGGCTGGACCGCAACAGCGGGGCCAGCCATACAAACGCGAATGTCTGTGACTGAGTGAGTGAGTGATGAAGTTACACCATTGGTCGGACGAGGAATGAAGTTACACCATTGGTCGGCCGGATCACGTGTGTTAGGTCCAGCCATATACTAGGTTTTAACCTGGTCTTTTTTCATCTGTGTTAATAATCTTCCACAAGATGTAGGCCCAGATTCTGATCTTGCCGCAACATGCTTTGTCATCATATACGAGTAGCAACTTTAAACAAGTCAACAAGTCTGTTTTTTTTTGTTATCACTCTTTTATTTCTACACCAAACTCATGATCTTGCCTGAGAGTCAAATCACACTTGCTGTTTTGAAGTGCTGCTTGACTCCTATGTGCGGGACATCAGAAGTCCTCTTTGAAGTGTTGTGTTCAATGTAAAATTCACAGCCAGTGGTGATGCATTGTGAAGGACTATGAACAGGGGCATAGTGCACGCAAAACTTTTGAGAGGGCACAAACTCAAGCAAGCTAAATGTGGGTGGATTATGTCCATATTACAAATATATATATATATTTTTTTTCAATCATTCGTTTCTACTCTGTTACTAAAATGACAGTATTACACTTCCATCAGTAACAATACGTGGTCAAGTGGAGAGGAGGTGGGGGTGGTTTTTTGGGCGGTAGGAGTGATCGTGAATCAAGAGCGGAGTCAAAAACATACGATGGGGGTGCGTGTCCCCCTCAGTTTCAATGGGCGCGATGCCCCGACTGATATTTTGAACAACGCTTGAGATAATGGAACCGGATACGTTATGAAACAAAGAGCTGTTAATGATGTTTTTATGTCACAATAAAATGTACCTCCTACCTACCTTCAAGGTTTCTGTGTCTGAGCAATATTCCACCCACTGGCAGCTTGCTTTGTTTTTTAGGCCCCTGCCAATAAACAAGGTTGAAATCAAGCTTTTAACAAATGAAAAAGTGCTTGCGCAAGTGAAACAGTAATTGCCAGTGGTCATCACTTCACAATGTGCTTGTTCATTGTTTAAATGCTGCTGGCTGGTTGCCAGGTGGGAAGGCAAACGCAGGCCGAACAGCACTTAGCAAGCAGCGCGCTTGTTTGCAATTACCATTTCAATTTTGCATTTAGGTTTGGCTTTTTTGGCACAAATCGCTCTCTGTAGTTAATTGGGTATCCGGGCAGCAATTAAAAAAAAGAAAAAAGACAGAAATGTGAAGGTGGTAGAGCACCTCCAAGATGTCCATTGCTCCCTTTTGATTCTCACTACAAAACAAATAAGTATAAACTATTTATCTGTGTTAATGATATTACACTACCGATATTCAGCAGGCAGTCTTACGCTGATTTATACAACTTTCGCATTTATCCATTTTATCCATTTATACGGTTGGATATTTTGCTTAAGAAAATGAGGTTTTTGAAGTAGCTTGGTTAAGGGTACAACAGTGGTGAGTCTAACACTTGAGGATGAAAAAAAAAGTTATTGGCCAGCCATCGTCAAGTTATACAGACGATTACATAACTTATACCTCTCAATTCAACAATTTATGGTGTACGGTGACAAATATATGATTAGAATGTTCTTAACTGAACATTCTACTGCTGATGTAACACTCACTACTGGTGATTGAAAGCAATGGAGTTCTAGAACATTCTAAAAACACTGGTCTTGAAAGGGTTAATCGGCTGAAAAAAAAACATCTCGGTGTTTTCACTTGAAGTATTGTACTTGAAATCGAGGCAGGTATCTCTGAAACCACAAGGTACATTTTATGAGCCCCAATAAACCATCATAACAGGATCAATGTGTTCTGGTGTTTAGAAAGATTGCTGTTCTCAAGAAAAATGCATCTGTTTCACTTCAAGGAAAAGCATATTTCTTTTTTTTTTTACACTCTCAACAAATTGGAACAAATTAGAATATAATTGCAGCCTTCCAATAAATGAAGTGAATGTTTTGAACCAATTTGTATTCAGTTTTAATGGTCTCATATTGCTACTGAATGCTGATATCAAAATCTGCAGCTTGTAATGGCTCCCCAGAGTCCGGGGCCCGCACGCACGGAGAATCCCTCCATCCTAACCTCGCCTGCTATGAGCGGAAAGGCGAAGCTGTTCTCAGGTCCGCACTCAAACTCTGAGGCGTTTTTATGAATAAGGACCCGCGACTTGATAGCTACCAATTGCCTGCTGCCAAGTGAGCTGAATGGAAATTAAATGTTGGGGGGTGGAGGAGGACAATGATCATTTGCCTCCCCCCCCCCCCCCCCCCCCCCCCCCACAGCCCACACACCTCTAAATGACAGAAGTGTCAGGATACACACCACAGAGAGAGAAAAGACGGAAAATTCTCCTCAATTATTGAGTGTGTTCTTAAAAATACAAATGGCAAAATAATTATACTGCACTTAGTTTATGATTGCCGCTGAATTAGGAATAATTGCATTGTAATCAACGTGCAGCGTGCCTTACGCCGAAAGGCATTAGTATTCCCTCTCTTTTTTCTTTTTCTTTTTTTTTTTTTTGCTGTGTGAGGTGAAGCCTTTACGCTCCAGCGGTAAAATCCATTACGCTCCATCCGTCTGAAGCCCAAGGAGTCCGTCACTGCGTTCGTATCCCGGGCCGGCTTTCGCTCCGACAGCCACGCGATCCTCTCCTCGTCTTCAGGGCTCCCCGCTGCGGCGTTAATGACCAAAAAAAAAAAACAAAAAAAAAAAACAAAAAAAACGCAGAGATGCTCGACGTGACCTTATCAGCCGAGTAGCTTGGTGTGTAATCGCGACGCGGCGCGTGGGGATCGTCACCGTGGGAGGTGGTGACCAGACAGGACACAGAAAAAAATAATACATTTTTAAAAAAAAAAAAAAGAATAATAATAATAATCTTTCTCTGATTATTACCTTTTATTTACTCTATTTTAGAGGCATAAACAAAACAGGAAAAGAATGCAAAACGTAGGTCCCAAAAACAAAATATTCAAGTATATAAATAAACAAATAAATAAACAAGACACCAAAAATATACTGAAAGGAGAAAGAACTGCATGTCGTCCTCTTCAAACATACATATACTGGGCAACATTATCTGCTGTCCAAGGTCCTGCAGCTCCCCAGTAAGTGGGGCCGCTGCTGTCCTTGGTCCTGAAGCTCCATTGAGAGTGGGATTGGCGCTGTCCTTGGTGCTGAAACTCCCGTGTGTGTTTCACTTTCTTGTGTTGGAAAACGTCTGAACACATTGAACACAGCCTTCTGTTGAACTCATACAACAAACATGAGGTCAGTTCCACTGCAAATTCAGTCAATTCAGGGAAATACATCAAATAAATTAAGAACATGGTTATTAATAACTGGTAGGGAGTCATTTAGCATTAATGAATAGAATTTCATTAATTTCCCTGCCAAGCTAAGCTGTAAGCTTCTGAAGGTGGTGCCAGTTGAGGCTGAAGTGTTCAAAAGGAAGCCTGGTGGGAAAACATCATAAGATAGCTTTACATCTTAAAAGTGAAATATAATGAATATGCATAAATATGCAATTTCCATATTGGTAGATGAGATGTGATCCACATTTGGTCGGAATGAATGAATGTACTGAAATAAATTTAACATGGAGAGTGTATTTGATAGGAAAATGTCCAAATACAACAAGACCTTAGTCTTTGAAAAGTTAAAAATAACGTTAATTATGGGATTTTCCTGCACAGATAAGAAATTGTCTGGTTTTGATCAAAATTCAGCAATAAGCACCAGGGAATGAATTTAAAGAAATCTCATATTGAAAGTATTTTACCCGAAATGCATAAAACATAATGCAGCAGTCTTACCTCAGTAAAGAATATATGCATGCAAATGCATCTCGAAAGACATTTCAGCTCGTGTCACATTGACTTAAAATGAGAAAATGAATACTTAAAAAAAAAAAAAGAAAATGCTGGAACCCGTCACGGCTGAGATTGGCATACAGAACCGGTGAACTGGAGGTTTTAAACCTTGCGGACCGCTGGTAAGCAGTGGGAGGGAGAAAATTAAATGAATAAATAATAATGATTTTTTTTAAAAAAAAAGGAATAAAATATGGACTGAAAAATTGACAGCGCCTAATCTGGACTGATGAAGCAGCCCGGAGGACTGACTCGCTCTGTGGTTCACGTCTTCTTGCTGTTTGGGGAATATTACGCTTTCACCTCATTAGCAGACTTGTCTTATTTTTTTATTCTCACCCTCCCCCCCCTCCCCTCCCCTCCCCCCATCTCCTCAGGTGCCCTGCCCTGCTCCTTACCTCTGTCCCTGCATCCCACTCACACACAGGTGCCCTGCCCTGCTCCTTACCTCTGTCCCTGCACCCCACTCACACACAGGTGCCCCCTGCCCTGCTCCTTACCTCTGTCCCTGCACCCCACTCACACACAGGTGCGCTGCCCTGCTCTGTACCTCTGTCCCTGCACCCCACTCACACACAGGTGCCCTGCCCTGCTCCTTACCTCTGTCCCTGCATCCCACTCACACACAGGTGCCCTGCCCTGCTCCTTACCTCTGTCCCTGCACCCCACTCACACACAGGTGCCCCCTGCCCTGCTCCTTACCTCTGTCCCTGCACCCCACTCACACACAGGTGCGCTGCCCTGCTCTGTACCTCTGTCCCTGCACCCCACTCACACACAGGTGCCCTGCCCTGCTCCTTACCTCTGTCCCTGCACCCCACTCACACACAGGTGCGCTGCCCTGCTCTGTACCTCTGTCCCTGCACCCCACTCACACACAGGTGCCCTGCCCTGCTCCTTACCTCTGTCCCTGCACCCCACTCGCACACAGGTGCGCTGCCCTGCTCTGTACCTCTGTCCCTGCACCCCACTCACACACAGGTGCCCTGCGCTGCTGCGTACCTCTGTCCCTGCACCCCACTCGCACACAGGTGCGCTGCCCTGCTCTGTACCTCTGTCCCTGCACCCCACTCACACGCAGGTGCCCTGCGCTGCTCCATACCTCTGTCCCTGCACCCCACTCACACTCAGGTGCCCTGCGCTGCTCCATACCTCTGTCCCTGCATCCCACTCACACACAGGTGCCCTGCGGCCGCACTAATGCCTTCTCCTGCAGGAGCACCACGAAACCCAAAGGAACCACCTCCTCCGATCAACGTTTACAGGGTTCCCTAAACAGACGCTCTGTTTTATCCGCTGTCACGTGACCAATTCACGGTCGTGTTGGGTCAGTTTTTTTTCTCTTTGTCTTTCTTCTCTCGCGCTTCCACCCGTCGGCTTGCCGGCCCGTTGGTTAAATCGTTCGTGCAGCAGGGAGCAGGGTGGGGTCAGCTTGCCCGTGGGCTGAGGATGGAGGGCTGGGGGGGGGGGGCAGCTCACGCTGAGGGGGGGCTCCATCGCAGGGTCTGCGGAGGAGGGAGAGTGTGGGGGGGGCAGCGAGGCAGCCCTTTATGGCTCTCTGCTCTGCCTTCTCTCCCTCTGTCCCTCTCTCCTTCTCTCCCTCTCTCTCTCTCTATCCCTCTCTCCCTCTCTTTCTCTCCTTCTCTCTCTCTATCCCTCTCTCCCTCTCTTCTCTCCCTCTCTCCTTCTCTCTCTCTCTATCCCTCTCTCCCTCTATCCCTCTCTCCTTCTCTCCCTCTCTCTCCCTCTCTCCCTCTCTCCTTCTCTCCCTCTCTCCCTCTCTCCTTCTCTCCCTCTCTCTCTCTCCTCTCTCCTTCTCTCCTTCTCTCTCTCTCTCTCTCCTTCTCTCCCTCTCTCCTTCTCTCCCTCTCTCTCTCTCTATCCCTCTATCCCTCTCTCCTTCTCTCTCTCTCTATCCCTCTCTCCCTCTCTCCTTCACTCCCTCTCTCTCCCTCTCCCCTCTCTCTCCCTCTCTCCCTCTCTCTCTCTCTCTCTCTCCCTTCCCTCTCCTTCTCTCCCTCTCTCTCCCTCTCTCTCTCTCCCTCTCTCCCTCCTCCCTCTCTCCTCTCCCTCCTCTCTCTCCCTCTCTCTCTCTATCCCTCTCTCCTTCTCTCCTTCTCTCTCTCTCTATCCCTCTCTCCTTCTCTCCCTCTCTCTCTCTATCCCTCTCTCCTTCTCTCCCTCTCTCTCTCTTTCTCTCCTTCTCTCCCTCTTTGTCTCTATCCCTCTATTCCTCTCTCCCTCTCTTTCTCTATCCCTCTCTCTTTCTCTCCCTCTCTTCCTCTCTCTCTCTGTCCCTCTCTCCTTCTCTACTTCTTTCTCTCTATTCTTCTCTCTCTCTCTCTCTCCTTCTCTCAGGAGAGGAAGTCAAGATACCAGGGACACCGACTGCACTATGAATGAGAGAGAGAGATTTAAGAAGCAAGGCAATGGAAAAATGCTTTGCAATGTCATTCTTCCCTTAAAGCGAATTCCCTCAATCAGTGCAGTGTTGAGAGAAGAGGTGAGCTGAGTAAATAGTGTTTTTTTTATTTTTAATTCTCAATGCAAAACTAAAAGCAATCTTGTAATCTTCTGATATGTGGCATCTTAAGTGAGGGAGGAGATGTGGGGAGAGTGACAGGTAGAGAGGGCGGGGCAGCTTGGTATGGGCCCACAGATCCTGTGTCATCAGAGACAGGAGACACCACTGTCAGGCCCAGGACCAGTCCTCTGCTGGATCTCAGTTCTTTACTTGTGCAAGCAAAAGCGGAAGTGTATTCAGGTTTCTGAGAGAAGCTCTTCCTAATCATCTCCTCCCTTAAAATACTGCCAAGGAACTTTAGTTATTATCCCCAAGGCTGCTACGCTGGAACACTGTTTATCTCTGATATACTGTATCAATAACCGGCAAAGTTTTGGCAGCACACACAGAAATGTAGTTCACAGAAACAAAGCCGTTTTTGAATTTTGATTTGAGGGAGCAGTAAAGGGTTCGAGCCGTTTTTCACTCTCTGCCCCTAAGTCTTATCCGTTCCCTGTGGCAGACTGAGAATTCTGAGTTGACAGAGGAATGGGCGGTGGGTGCAGCGGGTAGCACTGTCGCTTCACAGAAAGACGGCCCGGGGTTTGAATGCTGGCCTTCCTGTGTGGAGTTTGCGTGTTCTCCCCGTGTCCGCGTGGGTTTCCTCCTGGTACTCCGGTTTCCTCCCCCAGTCCTAAACATTCGGGTTAGGCTAATTGGAGACTCTAAATTGCCCATAGGTATGAGAGTGTAAGTGAATGGTGTGTGTGTGCAGTGTGTGTGTGTGTGTGTGTGTGTGTGTGTGTGTGTGCCCTGCGATAGACTGGCAGCCTGCCCAGGGTGTATTCCAGCCTCTCGCCCAAGGCTGCAGCACCCCTTGTGATAGGTATGAGTGAACTGTGTATGTGCCCTGCGATAGATTGGTGACCAGTCCAAAGGTATGTTCCTGCCTCTTGCCCATTGCATGCTGGGATAGGCTTCACCGCCCCCTGCGACCCTGACCAGGAACAGGCGGGTATAGATAATGGATGGACGGAAGAGGAAAACAAGTTAATGTGATGGAAAAGTATCGTCCCCCCATTTAGCGAATACATCCTCGCAGCTCTGTACTGTGTTGTGATTGACAGCCCCGTTTAGACTTTGTCTCAGGAGGCCCATTATACACACCTGCTGCCTTCAGAAGCGGCAGCAGCTCCGGGGGTGCGGCTGACTGCGGGTATCTCCCCTCCACCAGGCCCCAAATTCACGGGGCTGTCCTGAAGAGGATGAGCTTCCCCTCTGGAGCCAGATTCCTCCTGAGATTTCTTCCCACTGGGGAGTTTTTTCTCGCCACTATTTGAGGTTTTTTTTTTCTTCCCACTGGGGATTTTTAAAAAAAACTCAGTTACACATTTTTATTTTTTTAACTCAGTTATTCGTTTTTTTGGGGGGTTCAGGCCAGATTTTTTGTTTTCCTTTGCAAAAGCGACTTTGTGACAGTGTCTCTATAAAAAAGGTGCGTAGAAATAAAATTGAATTGAAATGTTTTATTCACAATCTGGAGAAGTGCTGCTGCTTATGCAAACAAGGACAGAAAACATCCTTTGGAAAACAAAATAAAAACAATTTGGGTTAGGGTTAGGATGGGAAGGACGGACAAAGGAGATCTGAGTGGGGGTGGGGGGGGTCTTAACATGTTTAACATGTTTATTCATTTAAACTATAATTTAAAATTAGGTTAATTTCAAAATGCCTCCATTCATCCAGATATTAAGTGTAAACGTAAGTAAATGGCAGTTGGAGCTGGAGTAGGAATGTCTAAAGGAACCTTGATAAGTTTAATGCTAATGATATTGCTTGGACAGTGTTCTGAAACAACCGATTAAACAGCAGCTTATGTTTCACATGTTTTGAAAAGTGCTCTCTCCAGAGAAGCCACACATACCTTAAAAAAGCAGAGAGAAATTAATTCATAATTTTTTCCCAAACAAATGTTTCATCTGACACATTTAGAACGAAAATATTTAAAGCAGAACAGGCTTTAATGTATGGGAACAGAGTATATTCTGCCACCTTCTATAGAAAAAATAAATAAATAAAACGGAAATATATTGCATTTCATACTATGGTTCACTTTTTTGTTCTCCTTTGATTGACAGCTTTTCAAAAGCAGACCCATAGATTTGATTGAGATTCAAGCCGTGGGGAGCCTGCACTCCTCAATGCTAATGTCATGTTCTGCAGTTCTACTGGGCTTTTACAATCAAATCAAATCAAATAATACTCATATTTGATTATAACTTGTACAAAAAGTTTGGGGGGGAAGGAGGGAAGGAGGGTTTGGGTTTGTGTGAATCAACTATTCAGTAATTACCCGTATTTGATTATAACTTGTCAAATAAATGACTGACAAAATAAAGTCTACTTCGGGAACATTTAAATTACTCCCCCAGTGAAATAAAAGCAATACATCAAAGCGCCCATTTAGTGTCTTCTCCAAAAAAAAAAAAAAAGGAAAGTTTTTGCCATTATTATCTTCCTGTCAGAAGAGTTAAAGAAACTAGAATAAAGCGGATATGTAGACAGAAAAGCGCCAATGCCTCATGTGCAGTTTCTCTTAGATCTGGCTGTTGTGTACGTTTTATGGTATGCGCAGCGCAGCAAGCCTAGCGCTAGGCAATTGGTGAGCTAGTGTTCCCCTTGTCAAGTTCAGTCTCCCTTTGACAGCAAATCATTTTTGTGAGAGAGAGAGAGAGAGAGAGAGCGTGTGTGGGATTGAACCTGCTTCTTTGCTCTCTCTCTCTCTCTCTCTCTCTCTCTCTCTCTCTCTCTCTCTCTCTCAAGCAAAATGGCCGCTGGCAACAATGTGCTAGGTATCATGTTTGATAGCCGCGGCGGCGGCTTGATCAGCCTGAGCTGGACGTGCTGGGGAGGAAACAGAGTCGTGCTTTGGACGTGAGCGCGCCTGATCTGTGTCAGCCGGCTCTGCTCTCTGTCAGGCTGGCAGGTGGACAGGGTGGAAGAGCTGGTTTAGTCTGGGTAATGGGGGTTAGGTGTGTGGTCTTGTTTTTTTTTTTTTTGTTTTTTTTTTTTTTTTTTTAAATCGTGTGAATTAAGAAGCAACAGGAATTTAATTGCACTGACAGCTGTGAGTCACACACATCATTGGGGGGGGGGGGGGGGGGGGAAGGGGGTGGCGTCCTCGGAAAAAAATCATGCGTGGTGGGGGGGAAGGGGGGTGGTGTGGTTTGGGGCTCGCGCCGGACTGGGGTTTGGGGCAACAAAGTATGAAGGTCAAGGGGCAATTCCATTTATTTGTGTAAATTCAGGTAAATAATAATAATTTTATTATTATTAGATTTTGTAATGATCTGAGAGAACCCCAGCTCAGCACTGAGGAAAGTGATTTCTAGAAGCTTCTCCATACAAGCCATGTTCATCTCCCCAACCTCTTTGCTCATATCCCTGACCTTTTTGTTCTTAATACACAGGATAAAAACTATCCAACATGTAGGTTTGTTACAATGTACTTGATTTTTTTGTTGGCAGCTACAGGTAGTTATCACATGTGGTTTTTTTTTTGTTTTTTCAATATTTCTTTGATGTTAGGGGTCGTAAAACCACTTCGTATTCGGTTCCTAGTGAACGGACAAACAGGTGGAACAAAAACGACAGCCTTTGTTTCTAACGGAGAGACTATTCACAAGCTAGGACGTCCATGCAAAAAAACCTGCTGCGTTGGGCCATTTGAGGTTAGCACAATTAACCTTGTTTAAAACGCTTAAATGTTACGTTTCACGTGGATCGCATTTATGCGGAAGGAAAAAAAAAAACAGACCCGAAACAATGGAGGATTGATTGATAATTTCACACCGCATTTTTTATATTGCGGGGCTCTCAATAAGTGTGGCAATTACAGGCCGCTCGGTGGGAGAGAAATATCAGCGCTGAATGGAATCCCTGATGAGACGTGTGTGCGCGCGCTGGAAATGCAATCAGCCGGCCAGGCTTTCAGCACTGCGCCTCCCAGAAAGCCCGGGTTCGAACCTTTCCGTTCTGGTCTGGGGGGTCGGCAAGGCGACGCAGTGGGTACTGTAGCACCGTCACCTCGCAGCAAGAGGGTCTTGGGTTTGAATGTTTTTGAACCCCGCTCTGGGCGTGTCGAAGTGTCCCTGAGCAAGACACCTAACCCCTAACTGCTCTGGCGAATGAGAGGCATCAATTGTAAAGCGCTTTGGATAAAAGCGCTATATAAATGCAGTCCATTTACCATTTGAATGCTGGCCTTTCTGTGTGGAGTTTGCATGTTCTCCCCCCGTGTCCGCGTGGGTTTCCTCCAGGTACTCCACATTCATTACATCACATATGTTACATTACAGGCATTTAGCAGGCGATCTTATCCACAGCAACTTACACAACTTTTACACTCCATTTATACATCTGGATGTATACTGAAACAATGCAGGTTAAGTACCTTGCGCAAGGGTACAACTGTAGTGCGCCCTGTGATCGGCTGGTGACCTGTCCAGGCTGTGCTCCTGCCTCTCGCCCCAATGCATGCTGGGATAGGCTCCAGCCCCGCAGTGAGCCAGACCAGGAATAAGCGGGGTTGGATAATGGATGGATGGATTCAAGTCTAGGCGACAGTGCAGTGTAATTCCTTACGCTACCGACTGGCTGAAGGTTCAGTCTCAGGTGGGATGTCCTCATTGTGCCTTTGATGAAGAGACATAATCTCCAGAGCTTCACATAACCCGCTCTAAAAATGGGCAGCATGTAAGAATGTAAGCTGAGAAAGCCCTGCTGGCTGAGGCTAGCAGCTAAGCAAATACATTCTGCAAGGGACTCTGATTCCACCCTAAGACCTGTCTGTAATTTCCTCTCATTTGTTCGGAAGAAGTCTCGGAGGCTGAAGTGCCGGTGAAGCTGGGCTCACGTCTCAGGGCGTGTGAGTACTCCATCAGGGGGTCTGCCCCGTTCCCATCGTTACTCAGCACTCCTTAACCCTTTTGAAGAGCAGGCTTTTTTTTTTTGGAATGTAAAAAATGTCTAAGCCAGTGTTCGAGAACTCCGTTGCTCCCGGTTACCAGCAGCGATTGTGACATCAGCATTAGAATGTTCAGTTAAGAACATTCTAATCAGGTGGTCTATTTGTGCATTTAAGGGTCTATTGACCAATGAAGGCAGCTGATTGCACCTCTTTTCACCTGGTCTGGGGGTCCTTCACCTGGTGGCTGATATTAAATTGATGGTTTTCATTCTCGATCTTGTTCCAGCTCTAGGCAGTGCCTTTCCCAGTCTAAATGTCACCACTGTCGTAACGCCTTTGTGCAGTGCTTTGTTGCCTGTATAAAGAAAGCCAGGTGAAATTAATGATTAAGAAGAGTAATGTCTGTCGGACAGGGCTTCCCAAACTGCACGTGCAATTTTAGACGTGCCTCCTTTTACCCCAGGGGTGGGAAGGAGAGGCAAGAGGGGACTCAAAACGTGTCCCCCTCTCCCCCCCATCGATGGGTTCCTCAGGGGTGTCGTCACAGCGAAATCCTACACTCAAACCGACTTTGATCACACCCCTCCCCTCGGCTTTCACGCACGCATGAAAACCCAAAAAAAGAGAGAAGGGGGGGGGGGGGAAACAGACAGCTCCGAAACGCGTCTGCGAAGCACAGAGCCGGAGGACCGAGGAGAGGAGGGCAGAGGGAACGGGGCGGGAACGATATCGGAATTGTGTAACCGGCTTCGGAATGATTTAGACAATTCCGCTTTTGACACGTACATCATTTCTTATTGCCGAACACAGAGCGGGGCCGGCGCGAACCCGGGTCCCACAAGTCATCCCACGCTCCCTTTCTCTCCCTTCCTGGAGCGGGGAGAGAGAAAGCGCCGACGTCAGCGTGCTAAATCTGAGATGTTTGCAGAATGCCGAGGATGTACATCTGTGCGGGACGGTACCGGGGAGATCTAATGAGTGATAGGTCCCTGCACCCCACCCCCACCCCCAACCCCCCCCCAAACCTACATAACTTACGGCTCGCACCTTGCATATACATTTAGTGTGACAACGTTGCGCCTTCCCTTGTTTTTATTTATGTGTAAGCGTGAGATGAGGCACCTTTCAGTTCTGATTTAAAGGAACCCTTTTTTTTTCCTCTCCGGAGCTCGCTGTAATTACATTCCTAAATCCATAGGGTTGCACTAAAGTTGGGAGCAGCGCTAAAGTAGTAGGCAGAGAGAGAGAGAGAGAGAGAGAGAGAGAGAGAGAGAGAAAGCCTGGAGACTTAATGATCCGACATTGACGCTTTACCAGTGAAATCAAAATGCTTAATTAGATGTCGACGGGTTTTTGTGCAGAAGCCTGCCGCTGGCTGCAGTTTTTCGGGGTAAAATGCGTAAATAATAACTCCGGTTTAATTGAAAGCCGGTGGAGTGCCAGAGCTCGCAGGAGTTCAATAAGAATGACTGACACATCAGGAATGGGGTTCTCATGGTACATTTGATCTATAAATAAGACGAGTACAAGCCAAGGACTGTAAAACACAAACAAACACACACACGCACACGCACACACACACACACACACACGCAAATGCACATATACAGATCCACTTGCTTGCTTGCGGCTGTCCATCGTTGCCGAAGATAATGTCACTTCCTTGGGGGGGGTGGTTAGTGGAGTGTTGTGGCTACCACTGCTGACGATGGTGCCATTGGAGGTGGCAGTGAAGCCCGACAGATCCACACACACACACACACACGCACACACACACATACACACATAAATGCACATATACAGATCCATACACACACACGTACACACACAAATGCACACACACACACACACACACACAGACACATGCACACATATATCTTGTGCAATATGACATCTTGTTAAATCTTTGAAATGCAAGTATATCCGTTTTTATCATTCAATGTATATCATTATTATAGCAGCTATTCACGTTTTGTCAATGTAGCAGAACGTGTGGCGGGAGGTTCATATAACACACACACACACACACAGGCCGCTTCTTATAGCCTAATTGTGCCAGCACGGCTGCTGTATATCAGTGGTGCTCAGAACCATAATTTTCCCTGACGAAGCAGGCGTGTGGGATCCTATGGAAGCCACCGATATGCAAACTGGAAAGAAAACATAAGAAGGGGCGACTCTCATAGGACGGCGTGTAGCACAGTGGGTAAGGAACTGGGCTTGTAACCGAAAGGTCATAGGTTCGACTCCTGCCGTTGTACCCTTGAGCAAGGTACTTAACCTGCATTGCTTCAGTATATATCCAGCTGTATAAATGGATACAATGTAAATGCTATGTAAAAGTTGTGTAAGTCGCTCTGGATAAGAGCGTCTGCTAAATGCCTGTAATGTAATGTCATAGCGCGAAAATGGCTTATGCGAAAACGGGTCGCGCTGGACCGCCCCTTCGTTCTCGGGCCCGCCCCCCCCCCCCGCCCCGGCTCCTCCCCCGGCCCGTGCGTATCAGACCGGTTTTCGGGGTACACGTCCCAGCTCGTTCCTCAGAGCGACGCGGTGGTCTGTAATCTGTGAGTCAGAGGCACTGCGTCGCATACAGCGCGCTAGACCGACCGTCGCGGTCTCTGCTGCGGCTTTTGATTAAATATTCTCCCAGCCTCCTCCACACTAAGAGAAATGTGCCAAAAAATAAATAAATAAATAAATAAATATTATTACTATTTTTTTATTATTTAGATGTGAGATCTCTTAGCAGTGTGTGTGGGAGGTAGGATACGGTCTGTTTCTGAAAATAGATGTTTTCTTTGAGGTAGAAGATGAGTGGCAACTGAAGGAGAAGAAGAAGAAAAAAAAAAACAGCTCTTCACTCAGCTAGGTTTCAAACACAGAGAGCTATTAAAGACAGGGCTTGGGATGTGCGTATCGGTCTGCGTGCTTCGGGGGGGGGAAAGACGAGGATTCCTGAGAGGAAGTGGAGATTAAAGATGTGCGCTAATGCGCCGTGTGTGATACAATATGAGAAGAAGCAGAAGTGTAGAACAAGACACGACTCAGAAAGATATTATGAAGCAATAGAAAGCCTGTACTGCACAGCTGCCCAACGTTTGATGTCTATGTTAATAATGAAACACTGAATTATGTTTTAACTCTGCCCTGTTTCTTGTGAAAAAAAAAAAAAGTTTTTTATTCTTACGTCTGACCCTTATTTTTCTTGATTTTGGTCACATGGTTGCACTGATGGTCATGTGGTCACACATCTGTACACCGATTGGATACTGCAAAGTTATTTTGGAGTTGAACCTCCAAAATGTCAGCGATGGAAGAACTAGAAACTTCCAGAGACATTACATTACATTGCATTTATTTGGCAGACAATTTTATCCAAAGTGACGCACAATAAGTGCATACTGAAGGTCATTGGATCAGTTAAAATACACAGGTCCGATAAGGTACAGTACTTGTTATGCAGCAGTTTTTCATAGCCATGAACACATTAAGTCCAGTTCACACAGTAAATATAGGCCGGGTTCAGAAAGCTACGGTAAGTCAAACAAGTGAAAGGAAACACAGATGCAGAGTTTTTTCAGGAAACCTTGAAAAGTAATCATTCACTGCCCCTCCAGTCGAAAGTTCTTCGAAAGTTTTCCGTTCAGAATCCCCCCCTTGCCACCCCCCCCCCCCCCCTCACTTCGACTCCGCCCGAGAATGACTTTCAGGGTACATCACTGCTTGTGATCCTACTCCTTCAACTTTTACGACAGTCCCTCAGCGCTTGGGATTGATGTACCCCTTTGTCTCCATCGAGTGCCCTAACGCCATTCACAGAGGCGACTCAGTCCTGCCTGGGACGTTCCTCATTTTTAAACCCTCCTTTTTATTCTTCCTTTTTTTTTCTCGCGCTTCTGGAACTGCCTGCTCTTCTCATCGGTGTTCGTGGTCTGCAGAAGGTTGAAACATTGCGTGTAATTATGCAGCCATTTTACTTTTCATTTTACATTTTATTTTTCTTTATTTAGCATTTAAATGCTGCAGAAGAACGGCAGCTGAGATCGTGAAATGCAGTAAATGTGCGATATATCGGTGGTGGCGATGCAGTGAATGTGGTTATTGATATAGGGTCCCACATCGACCTGAACTCAGCCCAGTCACTGTTAGATGAGAGCCAAAGTGTGTGTGTGTGTGTGTGTGTGTCTGTGTTGGGGGGTGTGGGGGGGGGGGGGTGGGCTGGTGGTGAGCTAATAATTTTTATGCTATATTTTTTCTTTTAACCAGGAGATGACACCCCCTATAAATGCCCCCCCCCCCCCCCATCCTCCCACCCCCCACTGCTAACCCGCCTGACGGTGGCCAGACACGGCCCGTGCCAGTCCCACCACCGCCCCAGCGCCGAAAATCTGCAGAGTCATCACACAGCTCCGGTACGCCCCACCAATCAGGGGAAGGCGGGGGGGGGGGGCAAAGGGGGCTGGGGGGAGGCGGGGGGGGGGTCTTCCGTCCCATCCTGTCCCGTCCATCCCATCCGAATCAATAAAGAAGCTCCTCACTCTCCAGGGTAACTTCTGTTCTGATGAACTGTGACCTGGGTGGGGGGGGGCTGGGGGGGGGGGGGGGTCGAGGTGGGGGGGTTTAAATTTTGAGTGACGCTTTCACTTTGCCATTGAGCCCTGCTGATTTGTGGGGTTGGGACAGAGTGTCCCCTTAACGAACACGCATTCTTATCCCCATAACGAGCAGCTACGACTCCGATGGCCTCCAGAAATTGCCAATAAATTTAAGTAGGTGAGTTTTGCGGTTTTTTTTTTTATTTTGTTTTTCAAGTTGTTAAGTCCTTTGCTTTGTTGGAATGTATAGGCACACACTTTTTTTTCCCCCATTAATGGAACTGAAACCAGGGCTCTAAACTTTAAAGTGCTCGATTTTTCGTAATAAAAATTTATTTTTATTGTTTTAGTTGTCATGCGTCATAATTTCACCAGGTGAAATTCTACTGAAAACACTGAGCGTTTCCCACATGGTAGAAATTGCTGTGCTGGCTTTTTTTTTTTTTTTTAAACCTCACCCATTCCCATATTTTCTATTTCAAATGTTACCTAATACAAAGCATTTTCATTTGAATTATATAATGCGTGACTAATGCACCCCTTTCATGTGGAATATTAATAATGCATTTGCATATTTCACAAATGGTATTTGGGATTTAAAAATTTAAATAGAAATGCCAACTTTCCAGCTTGTAGAAGGCCATTTCTTTATGAAAAAGACGTGATGAATTTCAAGTATTTTATGCATATCTAATATGGGGGTTCTTAACAAATGCCCTAACAAATAATTGGATGCATTTTTCATTAGAAAAATGTTAGGTTATTTGGGCCCCGCTTTTTGAAGTGCAAATAAAAAGAATAATAATGAAAAAAGAACTCTACGTTTTATGAAAGGGGTTGACTCGAGGTTGGGTTAGATCTGTTAAAAGACAGATCCAAACTAAACTGAACTTTAGATTTATGCTCACAGAAAATAGCCAAATAGCAGCGCTGACTTGATTTGTGTCTGGAAACATCAGCAGCCACGTAAAGGAGGGCAAACTGGGTCTCTAAACGCCAGATGGTTTTTGGTTTTAATCCTGCATTTCCAACAGGGGGTTTGTGGACCCAAAGGGGCAGTGCTTAATTTTTTCCGGAAGCTGCAGGAACAGGATCCACTGAATCTCAGAACTCTCAAGCCCATGTTCCGGGAAATATCTGGATGGATCCGGTAACTCCCTTGTCATAGTAAATTAAGGTATAGCAGTCTGCCATGTAAAACCTGATGTCTGAGATCCTAATAAAGACTTCCTACATGACTTGTATTTTTGTTCATCCTCCCCCCAAATTCACCAGTTGGGTCATTTGAGATGAAAATATAAAAATAATGTAACCGTGTCACACATGAGCGAACCTTTGCCCATCACTCCTTTCCTTTGCCCATCTCGCCACAGGTGATAATGGCTAAATAAATGCAGTCTAGTTTGATGTCCTTTTTAAAAACAAAAAAGGTTCAGGGAAGCAGCAACAAAACCACCAATCAAACTACCCAGGGGCACTGCAAGAGAGAAGTCAGTTCCAAGACGTAGTCCAGGGTTGCAAACTCACACGGTTTTTGGCGTGGAACACGCTCTTTCAGACTCTGTCACACACTCCCACGCTACCCAAGCGCGTATCACGCCAGATAAGGAAGACCGCGGCTATTTATTTAGGAAATGACCCTGCCGTGACGGTTCAGTCAAAAAGCCAATCTCGGAACTAATATGTACACACATTACGGGCATCGAGCCATATGTTTCAGAGGAGATATTAACTAATTATTGTCCTTATCCATTTCCTCTCGCTGCATTGCCGAAACAGACCGTTGTGCTCAATTTCCTGTGATGGATCCCTTGTCAGAAGCACGCCTTATTATGCTAGGTCACATTAAAAAAACATTGTCCTTAAAGGGCAATGCGTTTTTAATGTGCTTCTATTTGCTTGTGCAGCTAATTATTTATATTTTTTTAAAATGTATAATACTTCAGATAAAAAATAAATTCCACTCTGAAGTGATTTGGTTCAGGGAATGGCATGATATTACAACAGGAATTAACATATAATTAATAAAGAGATGGGCTTGGAAAAGACAACATTTGGGGTGCTTGCTTGTTTTGATTCTGTACACTTTAAATTCTCACATTTTTAACTGCTTTGCCTTCTGCGGTCTTGTTTTAAGGCTTTTACCAGGTGCACAGTAAAAATATTCAGTGTTAAATCAACCCTTACGGAGTACACAATGGTCCTTATTTGACTCGTATGTACTCTGTCAGAGTTGAATTAACACTGGACTTAAGAAGAAATAGCATTAGTATTCCAAACGGAGCACTGATGTAATCACTAGTTTTTGTTCCTGAGCATCTCTGCTGAAATTGCGCAGCCCAGTGCTCATTCAAATGCCCGTGGTCATGATCAATGCACACAGAGTCTAAAAACTTAACTCTAGGGCTCAGCCGGTCTGACGTACACATGTACATATTAACTGCGTTCATAATAGAATCAGCTCTAGGTGGGTACCACAAAAGTATAAAATATACACAACAACATAATTATTCTGCGGAATTAAAACTGAGTCGTGGTACCTCTGATTTGGCTAATCGCTCAGCCCGGGCTCAAGCCCCCCCCCCCCCCCCCCCCCCCCCGTTTCGACGAGCTCCCACGTCGTTAGCCAGCCGCGCACTTTCCCAGAGAAAACCAAAAAAAAAAACGAATAACCTGGCCACGGATCTCGCGTGCGATTCGTACGGAAGCCGCGTCTAATGGCGGTGGCATCGCGTCGCACTTTGCAAAACTGAAGTTAGCGGAGTCCGCCCCACTCACGCAGATTTTTACGTTTTTTTTTTTTTTTAACCGACATTAGAGACTAGCTGTGAATGTCCACCGCGAACGAAGCCAGAATCTCTCCGCCAGCGAACATGGCGAAAAGTTTTTTTGTTTTCTTTTTTTCCAAACTCCAGAAGCAAATGAGCTGGCAGACCTGAGAAGCCCTTTCCTATCCCTGCAGCGCCATCGTAATTATCGTTTTAGGGGTTATTATCGAAAGAGGAATGTGCTCTCCCGTTTGCACAAATGAACGCATTCGCTCAAACTCTGCAATTTCATGTTTGGCCCGAAATGCAGCGGAAATGTTTTCAGACTCGATTTACATTTTTAGCATAAAACTAAACAAATCGCACTCTGACTCTTTAGTGCGTACAAGGAAGAAAAAAAAAAAAAAAAAAAGATTTCATTTGAAAAAGTCGATGTTTCTCTGCTGCTTGAAACGCCGTGTGAGAAATGCGGGAAAACACGTTTTAGATAAAAAGAAGATGAATGCTGGCCCTTTGTGCGCGCGGTGCTTAGCGATGCTAATTCGCCAGAGCGATGCGCCGCGAGGCCAGCTAGCAGATGTGGCTCTGCGTCTGGCTCACATTGTGGCCCGCGTTCAGCGAACATTTGTCACATAAAAATAAATGCCAATGCAGCCTCTTTTTTTTTCCCCCCCTCTTCACACGCACAGTCTAGCAGCCAAGCAAAATTACAGAACTTTCCAAACTGTGCTTGAAGATGAATGAATGAATGAATGAGTGAGTGAATGAATGAAGAACAAACGAGTGAATGAACAAATGGAGAGGGGGAAGAGAGAGAGATAAGGAGAGACAGGGAAGGAGAGAGAGAGAGAGAGGGGAAGAGAGAGACAGAGAGAGAGGCTGAGACAGCAAGCGAGAGGTAAGGAGATGGGGATGCTTATGAAAAGATGGTAGAAAGAGTGAGAGATGGCTTTTAATGAGATTTGGAGCTTGTCAGGCAATAAAAATGATGCCTATACATGTGATTTTTCATAATTTTATGTCAAAGTCATTAATGTTACAGTATTGAAATCACTTTGGCAACACAATGTGTTTGTCATGCCAGTGAAGTTCATTTGGACACCACACAGAAAGCAAACGTAAATAAACTGAATTTATCGTCCCCTCATGCAATCTCAGGTTCGTACAGCCGATTCGTCTGAACAGTGGACACTCAAAGCAAGCCAGGCAAGCTGATATTAAACAAACAAACAGAGAAACGGCTCCCGCAAAATATCCGAGCTGTGCTTTTCTCTACAGTGTTCTGAGTTATCCTGAAGGAGGGAATTCACTCGATGAGCTTCTGTGTGGAATAGATTACTGAGTGGGAAAAAGGGGGTCCCAAAACCCAGTCACATGATAAAATTTCACAGCTGTGTACGAGTATTTCCAAGACCTGCTGAACATTCAACTGACATTCAATTTTGAAACCGTTGATCCATTCCAGAAATGAGCTTCGAGGGACCCGGGCTCTGTGTCTCTCTTCATAATAGAACTTTAGAAGATTCAAACTGAATTTTCTATTCTTTAGAATATAACCTTTGATTTAAAACCCTCTTCCCAGCCTTTTCCCAGTCTTCCCAGACTGTACATTCTTTCAGACGAGCAGATCATAGTTGCCGTTTCAGTGCAGTCAGGGAAACTGGTTTCTCTCTCGGTGCTCTTAGTTCTTCCTGTAGTTGTGGCACATTTTTAGATGGCTTATTCTCTGCCCCTGATGTTACCTTTCCTCTTCCTGGTCTCCTCCTCTTAACATTCACTGTCCATTAGCTGGAAACCTTCTGTGATTGTACTGAATGCTGCACCTGGACATCTTAAGCTTCTTTGCAATTCCTCACTGGGAATAACCTTGCCACAATATGTTTACTTGGCTCCACTCATCTAAGCCTAATTCCTTCCTCTTTGCCATATTGCCATCTTGCAACCTTAGTGCCTATTTTATGTACAGTATCGGCCAATGGGCTACTTGTGGTAAAAAAAAAAAAAATAAATAATTTTTTTTGATTGAATCCAGGCTGTAGTTATTTCAAATTAAGACGTTTTCCTTCAGAAAAAAAACTGCCCCTTTTCAAATTCAAGCTCTCAAACTGCTATTCGTGCTAAAATTATTATTTGCTAATTGCGGTATCTTCTGCTGGAGTTGAGCTCTTTTTTGTGTCTGTGAAATAGACTTCAGGTGATGTCAGGTATCTATAGAGGTCGCAGAAGTGGTGATCATGGTGAGAATGTGTTATCGGATTACTTCCTCCTCCACACCTGCACGTCCCAAAGAATGTGTGTGTGTGTTTGTATAAGAAAGAGCGAGTGTGTGTCTGTGTGTTCACGTGTGTGTGCATGCGTGCACGTGTGTGTGTGACCGAGAGAGAGAGAGTATGGTGTGTTTGTGTGTGTGGTGTGTGTGTGTGTGTGTGTCTGTGTGTGTGTGTGTCTGTGTGTGTGGTGTGTGCGGTGTGTGTGTACCTGCGTGTATGGCATGTGCATGTGGTATGCGTGTGTCTGTGTGTGCGTGTGTGTGTGTGCGTGTCTGTGTGTGTGCGGGTTATTCAGATGTAGTCTGTAATCAGGAGCCAGACCTCCCCACAGCAGGGTCCAGTCAGTCACCGCGGTTCATGCTCCACATTAGCAGAGCAGATGTCGGGGTTGCTGTGCCTCCAGTTTCACTGGAGCGAACGCAACCTTGACCAGCCAAGCTGTGCTCGTAAGGAAGACCTGTTCTTACCGCTCGCCCTCACAAACTACACATTCCACCTTTTCCGCATTTTACTCTCACTGTCTGCTGTCTTTCAACATCAATAAATATGGGATTTCCAAAAGCTTTCTTCAATGATGAAGCAGAACTGTAGGATAATATTTATCTGGAGGTTATACACTTTTAAAAAAAAGTCCCTTGTCGTTGTTGTTTACTTTGTGTGATAATAATAATAATAATAATAATAATAATAATAATAATAATAATAATAACAACAACAAAATAATAGTAATCAGCCATTGGAAGTTCAAGAGAACTGTTTAACAGAAGTAATCAGAAACCGTCAGTTAAAAAAAGTATGATTTAGGAGAAGACGAGGTCTCGATATTAGCATTCATTTAAAAACTATTTATTATGTTTATTGGTCAGCATTGCAGTTAGATTGAACAGCTCACTTCATTTCTCTGTGCCTTGTTTTCTCTCATTGGCTTGTTTTGTTTGCCATGGTAACTGGCAAGGTTGCCTGTGGCCCCAGACGTAACCTCACACCCAGCCACATAAACCTGATAACTTCCCCTCCCTGCCCCCCGCCCCTCCCCCTTCGGAGCGTCTGAAGGTGAACAAACCGCATTTAAAGTCGGCCGCTCATTTGGCAGAAGCTCATCGCCATGGCGCGCACGCCGCCATTACCCTCGCGAGCTCGACTGCCTTCTCAATTCCGAGGATTCGCGTTGATTAAATTACCCGTCTTTCAGAATCGTGAGCCACGCGCCGCCAGAAGTCGCGCCTGCTGACGAACAGAAAAGGACTTCCTGTCAGTGTCAGAGTCACTTCCTGTCAGAGCCGCCCTTGTTCTTTGGGCGTCAGCTGACATCAGAGGGGACAGCTGAAGGTTCTGAGGGTTCAGCTGTCACCCCAAACGGGTCGGTATTTGTCCCACGAATTGTGAACACATAATCAAGGTGATTCAGTTAGTGACTCAGGGTTTAATTCTCTGTGGAGTGTTAGTTCATTCTCCCAAATCAGAGCAGCAACATGGTCTTTTTTAGAGAAATCTAGTTTCGTCATGAAAATAACTAACAAATGTAGCCAGGCAGTGAAACCAAACCGAGATGTTAAACTTCTTTTTTTGTTAAAGTTTTTTTTTTTTTTTCCACAGCAGCGAAGCAAAACGATTGGCTGTATGTACCCAGGAACACTGCCAGCCAGGAATTCCTGAAATACTCCCCATTAAAAGATATGACACGGGACACCATGGAAAAAAAAAAAAAAAAGTATTTATGATGATATTCTGCCCTATCAATCCAGGCATTTTTGGGTCCCATCCAACCGGGACTTCCTGTATCATCAGATTTCCCCACATCAGCAGCGTCTCTGTACAGTATGTTCTGTCTCATCCTCGATTCCGTTCCACACATTTACTCACATCGTGCACCTTTTTCAGACAGGTAAGGAACTGGTCTGGTAACCTGCAGGTCAAGGTTCGATTCCCGGTTAGGACACGGCCATTGTACCCTTGAGCAAGATACTTAATCTGCCATTGCTTCAGTATATATGTCCAGCTGTATAAATGGATGCTATGTAAATGCAATGAAAAAGTTGTGTAAGTCGCTCTGGATAAATACTTGCAATGCAATGTAATGTAACGTAAGTTGTGCTTTTCTTGTAATTGTACCAGTCGGGTCAGTCACTGAGCTAATTGTTGTTTATATGACTGTAGCCTTATTTTACAAATCTCACACCCTCATTTTGTAGATATACGTCCTAGTTTTAAGTTAATAATCAATGATCTAACCAGTGGCAATCAGGATCTCATTAGATCTTTTTTCCCCCCTCTAAATTGCCTTTCCGAACGATATGTCCCCTTTTTTAGTTGCCCGCGATCTTAAGCCTGTATTTAATTTTTTCAGATTGTCTGATGTTGTCCCGGACCACCTTCACGTCAAACATCATATATTTTTCCCAGATTATGTTCATTAGCAATAATGCTTGGACCTGCCCCTTGTCTAATTTCTATACATACATTTCCATTTTCAGTCAATGGATTAATTTCAGCTTGACGCCCACAATGTGATTATCAGTGATAAAAAAAAGGATATTGAAAAGGTGCTATTTGAGAATCTGCGTCCTGTTTCAAGCCCTTTTGTTCAGTTCTCCTGCATTTTTCCTGCATCTACTAAACCTTTCCCGTCAAAGAGCACACTGCAGGGACAGTGACAAGTGGGCGGGGCGGGGAGGGTACTATAGTCTCTCACTGTCCGTCGAAATTCATCAAACCAGAGCTGAAGGGAAGCTCTGGCCTATCGCAACTGAGGCCTCTGTTTCATTTGACCATACAGTATGTATGTTTTTCTCTTTGCGTTCAGTGAAGTCATTCAGTAAAGACTTTTTTATTGAATGTGTTTTTCATTAAATAGCAAATGGAGTGAATAATAAAAGAAAGCAAACAAACAAATGTGTATGTCCTTGTGAGAACACTTTTCATTTCCTTTATATTCATTATGCAACTGAATAGGCCGTTGGTAAATATGCAAATATGAAAATAATAAAGATATGCTGCTAATGTTGTGTATTGTGCATCGTGTGCATTCTGCATTCTGATTATAGGATGCAAAAACGATGGCACAGCTCTGCTGAAAAATAATAGATAAGAATTAAAATACACACAAAAAAAAAAAAATAATAAATGTGTTGTGTGAGAAATGAAA
Organism: Anguilla japonica; assembly: GCA_025169545.1. Lineage (NCBI taxonomy): Eukaryota > Metazoa > Chordata > Actinopteri > Anguilliformes > Anguillidae > Anguilla > Anguilla japonica. The sequence goes on along the minus strand of CM045896.1, from coordinate 4,109,383 downwards.
AGAGTTTTGTTTCTCAGTGATGATGCCTTTGCTGCTAGTTCTGATCCCAGGCACCACTAAACGCAGTTCACCTCAGGGAGAGATCAATCAGCACACACATGCTATCTCCTCCGCCTTGATCTCGTCCTGAAAATAGTGTTTCCATAGATCCGTGTGTTTGGCTCAGACCACTACGCCTGCTCTGATTGACTTTAAATGCGCTATCACCCGCAACTCGATCTATCTCACCTCGCTGTGGGGCCCGGCGTTATCTCTCGAACCCGCGCCCGCAGGTCACAGCCATCAGAGTTCGAACCCGTGCACGCAAGGTCACAGCCATCAGAGGTCGAACCCGTGCCCGCAAGGTCACAGCCATCAGAGTTTGAACCCGTGCCCGCAAGGTCACAGCCATCAGAGTTTGAACCCGTGCCCGCAAGGTCACAGCCATCAGAGGTCGAACCCGTGCCCGCAAGGCCACAGCCATCAGAGTTCGAACCCGCCGCTGCGGTCGTATCGGCCAGCTAGCAAAGCATCGCTGTGGCACCACCTTACCTTTCCATGTAATGCTGTCAGAGCCCACCCACCCCCCCCCCCCCCTGCCAGCACCACCACATCCCACACCCCCACCAAAAAAAAAAGAAAATCAGATGAGACTGAATGATACCCAAACGGTAAAGAAGAAAACGGCATGCCTTCCTGACCTGTCACAGTAAGAGAGAGAGGTGTAGAGAGAGAGGTGGGAGAGAGAAAGAGAAAGAGAGAGAGAGAGAGGAGAGATAGAGAGAGAAAAAGAGAGGGAGAGAGAGAGAAAGAGGGAGAGAGAGCGAGAGAGAGAGAGAGGGAAAGACATGGGAGAGAACTGCATGGGGAGAATTCAACCAAAAAAAAAGAAAAGAAAAGAAAACGTTCCTGAAATATCTGCAACAAAAATGGGGTTGTTATGGCGACGGATGCTGCGGTGGTCCGTGTCGCCAGGACAACCGCTCGCCTCCCTCCGGGTCAGTGGTTTATCGCCCATACCCCCGGCGGTTTCGTTTTAGCGCGCTAACGCTCTGGCTAGCGGCCCCCCTCGTTAACAACGGGCATTAAAACAGAAACCTCATACCGCGTCCGTTCAGCGAAATCCCCAAATAACCTCACACGTACACGGGATAGTACAGGCGTGTCAACTCCGTTTTATTTAAACTTTGTTTTCGCCCGCTATTGTGCCTCAGAGGAAAACCAATTACAACAAATTGAGGATTAGGTTTTTTTTAAATGCTATTGCTATTTTGTATCTGTATTTATATATTACCCACACGATTAAGGCTTTCAGCTTTGAATCCGTAAAGGCGTTTGGGTGAAGCGTGTTGTGCTTTTTCAGGATGATCTCATTTTAATCTTTTAAAAAATAAAGCAGCGCGTAATCTGCATTCCCCGGTGCAATCAGGAAATTAGGGGACAGGTTTGATTGTTTTAGTTTGACCTTGGACACATCAAATCCCATAAAGATGACAGCCTCATAAATAATATTAATTTTTTTGAAAAATAACTTGTACACCCCTGTGAGTGTAATTTCCTTTACTATGATTATGAAAATAATCTTTTCATAATCATAAAACGCTTTGGCGTGCTTTGTATTGTTTATTATTTCAGGACTTTGATATATAAAAATTCAAATAGCACAGAATATGCGCAATTTCAGGCCATAAATACAATGAATTGAATAATTAAAGTTCAAACAACCCGTTTAAGATTAAAATTTCCAACGATGACAACTACAAGGTAACAAAGCAGAAACAGGTTAAATTATTAACCAATTTAAGCACAGTATACTTGCTCTGTTAGATATTGTTCTATTTAGTCTGTAGGTAATCAGAGCACTAGGCACAATTTTGTCAGTAAAATGGTGAGTATTGTTGGGCTGAATGGCCTGTTCTCATTATGTTATGTTATGTTTTGCTATGTTATGTTATGTTTTGTTATGTTATGTTATGTCATGTTTTGCTGTGTTTATGGAGGAGGATTTGATTCCATTTTTCACAGGGAGAAGCTCTTACTGCTCAACAGTCCTGTCAGAAAATTCTCTTTCCCTGCTGAGCTTAAAGCCCTTCTAGTGTTGACGTTTTGCCAGCCCTGCCCTGACAATAAAGCTTGACTGAGTTTGAATGCGATTGAAAGAGATAGTTGCAGAGAGAGTGCATGTATGAGCATGTGAGTGTGAGTGTGTTTGTGGGTATGTGGGTGGGTGTGTATGAGAGAGAGAGACAGCATGATTTACAGAGTGAGTACAAGTGAGAGAGTGAGTAAAAGAGTGAGTGAATAACACATTATTCTGTTATTGCTGTTTGTCATGTGGCGTTTCACATGTTCCTTGTCATGCTTTGGCAATACAAATGCAAACTTTGCTATGCCAATAAAGCACTTTGAATTTGAATTTGAGTGAGTGTGGGAAAGTTAATGCATAAATGAATGAGAGAGTGAGGGAGTGATTTGAAGTGTAAAAGATTAAGTAAAAAAGGAGTGAGTAAGTAAAAGAGTGAGTGTGGGAGGATGAATGAATGAATGAGTGAGTGAGGGAGTGATTTAAAGTGTAAAAGATTAAGTAAAAAAGGAGTGAGTAAGTAAAAGAGTGAGTGTGGGAGGATGAATGAATGAATGAGTGAGTGAGTCACGGAGTGAAAGTGAATAAGCAAAAGAGTGTGTGAGTGTGAGAGGATGAGTAAATTAATCATGTTTTGTTGCTGAAAGATTTATTCACATGTACAAAAAAAGGAAATCACATGTGAAATTGCGATTTTCACACGAGAAAAGGCCAATAAAAAGGGAAAAGGTGATTTTCTTTTGGAAGGTCAGAAACGGAGGCAGTCAGAGAGTCAATAGAGAGGGCGGTGAGCGTGTCAGCAGGTCAGCTAAACCACAGCTATTCTCTGTACTTTATATTCCTATGGAAGCTGTACACTTATATTCACTTTATATTCCTATGGAGGCCCCAGTCGAGACCAGAGACAATGTGTGGTGGAAAATGGCCTCTCAGAAACTGTGGGTGCTGTGAACATTATGCACTGGGATGAAGTGACTTTTACGACTGTAAGTCATTGATATAGACGGTCACACATAGATGACTGGAAGGCATATCTAATTAGATTCGAGAATTAAATTGCCATTTTATGGAAGAAGCTGATTACTGACTGAAGACCAGCGAGTTCCTTTTTCTTGCTTCAGGTCAACGGAGATTTGCTTCGGAAGTCCGACCAAAAATACTTTCACCGGAACAGAGCACTTACGTACACAGCAAGACCACAGCCCGAGCAATGATGAATGCAGCGCTCACTCTTTTCATAAAAACGACTTTTGAGTCACTGGGTTTTAGAATCGAAATTTTTAATCTAATTTTGCAAAAAAACAAGATCTTCTGTGGGTCCTGTAAACAGAGACCCTGAAAGAGCAGCAGACCGTTGGGGACTCCATGTGCAGAACCACTCATTTATTCCAAAAGATCAAGTCTATTTTTCAAAAGACTCCGAAATACAACGCATAAAAATGAAAAATAAAAAACACTAAAAAGCAATACAACCGAAAGATACAACCGTAAAATAAAATCAGTTTGTGCCTTAAGACATTTCACAAAAATGACAGCAATAAAAGGTTGTAGTTTATCGTTTTTAGATTGAGAACACGTCTCCCTGTTCCCTCTTCACATGACTGGGATAATGCAAATACTCCCGAAACACGTGTCCCAAGATGCATTGCAAACAAATTATATGATCCCAATAAAACAGGGTAACTGTCTCCACCCAACACTTAGGCATGAAACAAACACCACCTCACCAGTGCAGGAGAAAACATGGACAATTATTCAATGGATCAGGTAGCTAAATGATCTGCATTTTATGGTCATTGTTAATTAGCTGCAAGCATTTTTTTTTCTTCTTGTTCTCCCCCAATCCAATACAAGGTGAGCGTCAAGACTGCTTCAGTTTGTTGAGTTAGTCATTTATGTGAGCGTCGGATTAATTGCCTAAAAATGTTTTTTGGATTTGATTAATATTGATAACAAATAAACACTATAATTAACCTGGGAATTGCAAACATCCACTTGTGCTTAATTGCTCACGAGCAATAAATAGTCAATGGGTTGTTTCCGTCGTTTTGTAATTAAACGTGATGTTCATTTGTAGTCCCACTTGTAAGGCTGGTTAACTTTCAGGAGTATTTTTTTTTTCAGTATTATTTCAGTTGCAGTGTACTTTTCAAATAGCCCAGGCAGTTTTTTTTTTTATCCATGCAATGGATGAGTTTTTTCAGGTGTTTACAGACGCCGGTGATGACCTGTCCCTTGTGCAGTGGCTGATATGGGGCCAACAAGTATTGGTGGTCAATACCAGGATGTACAGATAAAGAATAGAAAAGAAAAAAAGAAAAAAACAAAACAAAGATGTTATTTATTCATGACAACAGTGTTAATATGGAGTAAGGGTTTCACTTAAAAAGGCGTTTTCACATTTTGGTGTTAAGAAAAAGAGCTTTTATGTTAGGTTATAGACACTGAGCCATTTGCTACATCGATTTATTTTATCGTTCTTTATATTAAGCAGTCATCGAATGGCCACTTCTGACTTTACACTTGACCGTGCTTGCCCTCAAATCTGAAGGCCACAGGTCTGTGAGCCAGCAAAAGGCTCTGCTAATAAATAGCCAATTACTGCAGTACACATTTACACTGGGATTCCCATCGTATTGCTGGGTGTGCAGTTATCCGCGAAAACCTAATCTCAGATAAAAATTTCTCCTGTCCGTGTCTTTAGTCCGGACAATGCCAAATATCCCAGACGAAGGTCACCCGCGAACTGCTCCAGTCATTGAACTGAAATGTCAATGGCTCGATGAATTTCAGCGACAAGGAAGTGCTGCACGGGGACGAAAGTGAGTTTTATGACCGCGAGTCCTCATCTCGATGATACCAGTGGTCATGGACAGATGACCGGAAGGCATATCTAATTAAGAGCTTGAGATTAAATTGACATTTATGAAAGAAGCCAATAAGTGACTGAAATCTTAGGGAGTTAGTTTTTTTCTGAACCAATCACACGTCAGGTTAATGGAGCTATGCTTGGGCTGTCCAATCAAATACTTTCCCTGTGGTTTATTTTCTGCCCAGCTGTAGCTTAGAGGCCCAATCCATACAGTTTTTTAATGAAATGGACCAGGCCAAGATAAACATAAATAAATACATAAATTTGTCAAAGGTCTGCATGAGGGAAGCCATAATGAGTTATGCATTTATTCATAAAGGTAACATGCTATCTGAATGGGTTTTCTTTATACACACAATGTAGCCCATTACACATTATATTCATATAGATTTATACTGCACACACACACACACACACACACACACACGCACACTGCAGTGGGACAGACGACAGATGGCAGTGGAGTGGATTTTTCTGAATTCCTTTTGGATTAATGAAGGCAGAATGTGAAAATCAAGACTGAGAGGACGTAGGAAAAAAAGTGTCGGATTTTTTAATGATGAAAAACACACACAGACAAAAAAAAGACCACCGCATACAGCCTTATTCCAAAAGAGGCTGCCACCACCTCAATGAATATTTCTTCATTTGACGCATGAGATCCAGAGAATAGAAGAACAGAAATAAATGTCTATAAAAATAAGGGTTGCTCTATAATTTATTTTATTCAGGGGCAGAAAGTTGGGGGGGGAGAGAAATTGCATGCTTTGAATTTCCAAGTGGGAAAAAAAAACGAGAACAGTTCACACTGATCAAAGTTTGATGCTCATACATATACAGTAGCAGTTGTACAGTACTTCATACATGCAGTAGGCCTACTGCTGCCGTATTAGCAAAGTTCAAATAATCATTCGGCTCGCATTTTATACTTTGCAGTACGCACATGTACTGTGCAAACTCTTTGAGTCCAGCTCGTTTTGATGCTGATCGTCATGAAAGGGGTGATGTGGTCCGTCACGTGTGAAGATTTATGTTTTTCCTATTCGGTGTGCAAACTCGCTGACGTCTCTGAACAAGACTGTCTCGAAAAAAAAAACAGATTTTTTACTGCTGAGAACGGTGAGCAGTTAAAAGTGTCCAATAAAATATGCTATTAATATTACATAAACCGGCGATGTGCGTATTTCCGAGGGCTAGTCAAACATTCATAAATTATCTTAAACGTGTTGTTATAGAGGAGGTCAGTCTCAATGTGTGCAGTGAACATCATTACCTCACGTGCAGAAGCACATCACATTTATTTCACTCACCTCTCACCTCACAGTACTTATAGGGTATAGGGTCTACATACACTCACCAAAAAAGAAGAAAAAAACAAGTTCTTCTTGCCAGGTCACGTAGTAGACACATAAACTCTGGGAGTTTTTCAGGTAATCAGAGCACTAGGTACAATTTAGTCAGGAAATTATGAGCATTGTTGGGCTGAATGGCCCATTGTCGTCGTTATGTTGTGTTGTGTTGTGTTGTGTTATGCTATATTATGAAGGCCAACCTGTTAGAACGTCACCACAAAAAGCAACACGCGAGCCGACACCTTCAGGATTTGACCCCCTGACCCTCAAAGTTCTGCTCCCCGTAGTCTGCATTTAAAAATCCAGTTGATATTCGAAAAGGAGTCAAGAAGTCCAGTTGATGTCCAAAGAATCAAGAAGATACACATGATCACCAAAGATTCTCTCTGGTCCGAAATGGTCTTGGTAGCCTCATCGTTCTTGGTAGAAGCAACATTACCACCATACGTGCAAGGGGTTAGTGCTATCCCTGAAGTTTTAGTTTGTTTTTGTTTTTTGCAAATTGTGGGAGACAACGTTTTTTTATGAAACACATTTTGGTAAAATGAAAATTGTAATCTGCGGGGGAAGCTTGTGTCACCGTTGTAAAACGAGCCCCCCGATTGTTAAGAATCATTACACAAAATGAAATAACACAATGTAACCCACTAGTCAATAAAAGTCTCTTTTTTGGACTGAACTGTCAATCATCCTTCCTCTGCGGAGTGTAGTTGGGTCTTTATTTGTCAATCTGTCAATCCTGGCCTCCCCCCTGAACAACATATGAGTTTCAGTTAATGTCGAACTGAACATCAACCAAAGCATTTCTACAAGAAGTATAATGCATTTTTTAACGACCTACAGGGCAATTACAACTGTCATAAAATTTTACAGAAAAATCAATTAACAAGGGAACTAGTTTATAAATGGGTACATCACTATATAGTTATGTTTATGTGTGGCCATATTTGTTAATGGTTTTGTTTATGATTGCTTAATGCCATGTGTGTTTTATTTACAGGTCATGTAAGTAGATGTATTTGTTTTATGTGTTAAGAATTGTCTTTACGGCAAGCGCTGCATCTTGAAGTGCATTTGGTATCCCTGTCTTGAGGTATGTCTTCCGAACGCACAGCTGCAATTCCATTTCGATATATAAACGGACATGCTGTGCTTTTTGCTGGTTTACCTTCATTTCTAAGACATCGTTAATCCTTGGCTCTGATGGCGCAAGACTTTGCCTCGTCACATTTCTGTTCTCTCGCTCATTTTCAGCCTTTATTTTCTGGGTGAATAGAAAAGGGGGGGGGGGGGGGGTGCTCCAGAGAACGGTGTCTCCATCCCATTGTATCCGTGGTCTTTGCCATTTTCTCATTTCCCAATAGATTGGCGGGTGACTGGGGTTAGAGAGTTCCATGGGCCCTTCAGTTGCTCTCTCTGGGGGAAAAGAAAAGTCATGCCGGATGAAGTATTGATTTTTTTTTTTTTTTTTTTTTTTCTTCTACGTGCTATTTCTTGCACCTGACTATGGATAAACTTCTTGGGGGGTTGATTCTGATGGCTCTGTTAAATTAAATGAGAGGAAGGGAAGATGAAAGAAATGTCAAGACTGGAAGATTATCTAAGGGGAATATGAGGTGAGATTGAGAAAGATGGATGAAGGAGCTTTATTGATTGGGTACACAATTAGCACCTTACACAACTCCATAAAAAATGCAATCTTATTCATTTGCGACATTTTGTTGCATTTAAATTATTTTACATACTATAATATTCCACAGGCATGCTTTTGACACACACACACACAAAAAATAAAAAAAATAAAAACGTGAGAGACAGTCCATCTTATTTTGGAAAAATATTAGCTTGCAAAAGCAGGATGCAGCATGTCAATTTCTGAACAACAAGGAGCATATCCACGTAACCAGCATGTGCAAAAGATGATTTATCAGGACCTGTTCATTTTCATAAAACTGTGCCCGAGGCACCCATTGTGAAACGAAAATAAGCACTTTGGGAAAATTAAGATTGAAGAAAGAACTGGACAGATAAATGCGCTTGACAAATATCTGTCCAAACGGTTCGGACGCATGAAAACAAAAGGACACATTAATAAGAACAGCTTTTTTCCCCCCATTGTCCTGGACAGGTGTCAGATCGTGGCTCTTACCAAATTAATTGGAATGGATAAATTTGTTTGACAATATCAATTATGCCAAGTAAAAGCAGGAAAGAGGACTTTGCATTTATTTCTGAAAGGAGCCTTTCAAGGCTGGGAGACACATTTAATTTTAAAGATAACTAAGAAAGTAAAATTTAGAAGGCTTTATAATGGTCATAGTATGGAATATAATATTCTAAAAACAACATTCATCTTTAACACAATAAGTAATTAAATCAATTAATTAACAAATAAAATAAATTAATAATACATTTTCCATGCAGGCATTTCTCAAATTTTAAAAAAGACCGATAACACATGCACCTGTTCTTTTTCATCAACAGTCTAATGATGGACTGAAAAATAGCAACACTAATGATCAAGAGAATGACTGGGTCTCCGTGTGTCAGATGTACTGCGGCTGCAAGCGTATGCGCAGTGTTTGATGTGCAGATTAATGCATCCATATTTGCCCCATAGCATTTTATTACTCTTAGCCCTCAGGGCATCACATAATTCTCACTGTTCTGAAAATGAATCAAGCCAGTGCAGAGTCAAAGCCTTCCTGCCATTGGTGGATGCTAAAATGAAAGGCTGAATTCTGTGAACGTGCTCATTGGACGAGGAGGGAACTGGCAAGCTGCGAACAGAATGACAATACTCATCGTGAAACTGGTTTTTAATGGTTTCATGCAAGCATTAACTGTGAACAGCTAATTCCCTCTTCACTCGATTGCATCTAACTGTGATGGATTTACCTTTTATTCCACTTTATGTGAAATAAAAAAAATAAAAAATTGATTTTCTACAAAAAAAAAAAAAAAAAAAAATCCAAACCCTCTATTATAATCAAACTTATTTCAGGAAATTCACTCCCTTCTTGAAGAATTAGAGTCATGCGCAAAAAAAGAAGATGGCGCTGTCTTAGATGAGGTTAAAACGGAACGGCATCGCTGGCTGACGAAGAAGTCTCACTGAAGGTGGCGCTATTGCAAACCAAGTGATGAAGACGTAGAACTGCTACCAGGTTAAAGGTGAGCTCTGTGCCTCCCGTACCTGTAGCCAAAAAAGTTGTCACTAGTGAGAGCTGTTCACAAGTCCTCTACAATGAATAAATAAATAATACACATATCCCATCATTACCTGCGAATTAAAATCACTTTGAATCAAAATCACTTTGCACGGATCTCCAAGTGTGGACGCGTCTTGGCACGTTCTGTATGCATGAAACAGAAGTTCTATCGATCCTGTGTGTCTTTCGGCAGCTGAATTATACAGAGAACGGACCTGAAAAGACCCGCCTGGGAGATCCGTCCGTTTAATTTAGACGTGTGCATCGTTGGACCTGGGGTTCTGTTTTCTTTATCGGCTCGGTTCTGTGTTGGGGCCACCGTGGGGGCGGTGGGTATCCTACCGCAGTGCAGGGATTCAGCAGGAGGAATACCACTGTCTCACAGCAAGAAGGTCCTGGGTTCGAATCTCGGCTCGGGGCCTTTGTGTGTGGAGTTTGCATGTTCTCCCCGTGTCTGCGTGGGTTTCCTCCAGGCACTCTGATTTCCTCGCACAGCCCAAAGACATGCAGGTTAGGCTAATTGGAGATTGCCCCTAGGTATGAGTACGTGAGAGAGTGGTGAGCGAGTTTCGTGTGTTCCCTGTGATAGATTGGCAGCCTGTTCAGGGTGTATACCTGCCTCTTGCCCAATGCATGCTGGGATAGGCTACCCCCCCACGACCCTTCTCAGGAGTAAGTGAGTATAGATAATGGATGGATGGATGGAATACCACACCACTCTCCCGCAAGAAAGTTAATCAGCTCTCATTCAGTTGATCAAAATGGATCGGCAAAAAAGGGATTTCTGTATCATGAATGCTTGATCTGGGTTCAGGTGATCATGATGTCATGGATAATGTCGGCACATTGCTCCACAAACCATTAACACAACTTAACATAACATAATATAATGACGAGGACAGGCCTTTCAGCCCAACGATGCCCGTCATTTTCCTAAATAAATTAGTGCTCTGATTGCCTACATTAAGTCACCCCTCGTGCTCTGTGGGTGGGGACACTGTTGTCTTGAAAGATGGCCACACAAAAGAAACGCTTTATTTTAAAATGAAGGTGATTGCTCAGTTCCATTAAGAGAAATAGCCAACCATCTAAAAATCTAATTTACCCTACCTTAAACACAAATTTAACAAAAAATAACAATAGTACATTTTAAAAAATAATGTTCTTGGTCATTTATCGGTATTACTTTAAGATTAATAAATCCAGTGCAGATCATATATTTCTGTTTCTTATCAGCATTGGAGCGTTTTAGGAGTTGTTTAATCTTTTATATTATTGCATTTTATTTCCTTTCTTTATTTATTTATTTTTTTTGTGAAGCAAACACCGCAAAACCAGAAAGACCATTAAAGTGATTTATGCATTTTATACAGACGGGAGGAAACAGAGAGGGTTACAGACAGAGACGGGATCACATTACAGAAAGTGTCACAGCAGGAAATCAAATTCCTGGCTGCCCAGGGGGTATTTGTAAAAGGGGGGAGGGTCAGCCACCCAATGAACCTCCCCAGGATGACATTTAACCCCAATATAGCGCAAGGAAACAGACAAACACCTCTATAATCACAGATTACAACTGACCAATCACAAGCCCTTTACTGACCACCGTATTACAGATCATGACCCTTGCTCCTATGGGACGATTCAGTGGGAACTTTGACCCCTCTCCAAAAACTGCCGCTTGTGAATGAAGACTTCACTCTGACAGGGCTCACTCACTCCAGCAGCCTGCCTCCACTTCTGTGGTGTTTAGAGAAAAAAAAAACACACACACACACGCACAGACACACACACACACACGCAAACACACTCACACACACGCACAGACACACACACTCACACGCAAACACACACACACACACAAGCACACGCACACCCACACACACACACACACACACACACACACACACACACACGCACTCTCTCACACACAGACACACACACACACACACACAGACACACACTTACGCACACACACACGCTCTCACACACACACACACACACACACACACACCTCTGTCATTTTTAGCTTCCTTTGGCGCCCTAATACAGGCTCTAAATTGCCAGCACGGAAGCTCGGCGGGGATGGGGGGGGGGGGGGGGGGGCAAGCTTTTTTCGGGGCGATGGAATTATTTCCCCTGTACTCTTTTTCCTCCTGGTAAAGAAAGGGCGGGGCGGTGTTTGATGGAGGCTTAAACGCCCTGCTGCTTCGCCGATCGCATCGCGCTCCTGCCATCGATCGCGGCTCATTTTTCCTCCTGCTTCTCAGAGACAAATCCTCTGGGCGGTTGCCGTGGTAGCCCCACCAGTATCGGCACTGGCGGGGGGGGGGGGGGGTGGTTTTGGGGGGGGGGGGGTTGGGGAGTGGGGGGGTTGATGAACGGTGCTCCCATCCCATCAGGCCCTGTTGATGCATGTTGAAGTTGGAACGGGATTGCATTTAACCATAGATATGACAGACCATTCTTTTTGGCGGGGGTGGGGGGGGGGGGGGGGGGGGGGGTGGGCGGTGGGTTAGAAGAATGAATCCCAGCTTCACGGAACCGGTGATTAATGATCTACATGGTTCTCCACACGGAAAGAGAGAGAGAAAGAGAGAGACAGAGAGTGAGAGAGAGAGAGAGAGAGAGAGAGAGAGAGAGAGAGAGAGAGAGAGAGAGAGAGAGAGAGAGAGAGAGAGAGAGAGACAGAGAGAGCTTACAGACCAGAGCCTTCAGTACCTTCTCCCCACTCTCGTCTCGCCTACCGAACATCATCCTCCTTCCCTTATGTACTGTACACGTTCCTCTCAGACCTTTGACCTCCTTTCCTTATTGGTGGAGGTACTGCGTCATACTCACACACACACACACACACAAAAGGGGGTGGACAAAATTATGGAATCTCCTAACAAAATATGAATCAAGTCATAGCATAGCATAAAAACTAGCATAGGTTACCTTTTCTCACTCATCTATCAGATTATTATTATCACCTGGGTTCTCTTCACATGTTGGTTCTCACATGTGCTTTTTGAAGATGTGGCTTTAGAACCCATGATTTTTTTCTTTTGAAGGGCAAATGTCTCAACAATCAAAACCCCGCCCTCCACAGGTTACACTTCCACCAATCACAGACTGCCCTGCTGGGCTGCCAGCGACTGCTATCAGGTTGCTGCCCTGTTTGGATAACAAACAGTAGCGTTCGCCCACACTTCACTTCACACTCCAACAGAACTTTAACGAGATGAGCCACACAGCAGCTCCTTGGTAATATTCTCAACTCATTTAAGAGACACTAAAGACAACCCTACAGAAGCAGGGAAAAACAGTTGAACCCGCTTAGTCTACATGCGCTATTCAACGTTAGCGCCATGACCCTTGCCGTTACCTTGGAGACGATTAGCTGAAAACCCTCACGGACGAAGTGGCTATAAAATGGCTGTCGCACGTAAACGGCAAACTGCGTATCGTCGAGGCGATATTTTGCGGGGAAAGGAGATCGCCTCGTTCACCTTTAGCGAATCCTCGAACGCGATTGTTTACTACGCGTACCCCCCAGCGGGTTCTCGCACGAGACCGGCGATAATTGGGCTGGCGGTTCTGAGGCTCCCCCCGTAGAACCCGGCTCAATACGCCATCGTCAACGGCGACGGCAGAGCGGGATAGCGAGAGGGAACGCGATAAACACGGCGTTTCCTTTTTGCGGACGGGCCGTCCCCCCAAACCCCCTCCTCCCCCCCCCCCCCCGATCTATTCGGCAACAGGCACGGGGGGGGGGGGGGGGGACCGCTCCGAGCCCCAAACCCGCCGGAGCGGGAAAGGGTTAAGGATGGGGGCGGGATGAGGGATCGGCGCATTATTACCGCTATCAGCGTCCGCACAGACGCGCTTTCCCCCGCTTACAAGAATCTTCACCCGCGGTGCTCTCGAGAAACAAAACAACAATGAACAGCGACAACAGCGACGACGACGACGACGACAAAAATGTCTGGCGCACCAAATCGCTTTTTCCCCCCCGTCTCCCGTTCTTCAAAACTGCCAGGACGAGCCTCTCTCAACCCCCCCCCCCCCCCCCCCTTTTCCGCGCTAATTCATTAACGGCATTGTCATTTCCAAGAAGGCAATTAAAACTCCCACTTGATAATTAACCCAGATCCGTCCCGGGCCGGTCTCCGTTGATTACCAACGCAAACGTCCGTCGCAAAAAGAGGGCTCTTGAATATTCATGAGGTGGGGGGACAACTAAGCCAGTCATTGTTGTTTCTATTCCTTACCGGTTTTTTTTTTTTTCGCCTTTTCTTTTGGTGGTGTGTTTTTTTTTTTTTTTTTTTTTTTTTTTTTTACACATTTGGAAGGGTGGATTGTTTAAAAAATAAAGAGCCGTGGTTTTGACTTGAATGTACAATATTGTTCAGTTAATTAACACCCTCTGGTGAGTCTGCTTCTCCCCCGTTGTTTTGCAGATACACACAGGTTTTTTTTCATCTGTTTATTTCTCTTTCCCTTATTCTCCCTTGTTTTTGTTTTGTTTACGGATGTTTCCTTGTTTTATTCACGTGGAACATTAAATAAAAAATGTTCTCAGCTAAAAATATTATGTAGATTTGTGGGTGGAACGCAACTGATGTGAACTGTGGTTGTTGTTTTTTTTTTGTTTGCCATTAAATTCTGGCTAACGCACGCGTGAGACAGTTATTAGGAATCGATAAAATGTCAATAATAGCAGTTGTTTCTGCATAATACACGGAGAACCCTGCGCTGTGACATCTTGGGTGACATGAGCTTTCATTTCCCGTGGATTTTGGGGCCACCCGTAGTCATGGCACTCACGACAGGATATTACACGTCCCCTCAGAGTCGGCAGAACACAACAAAAACAACTTTAATGAGTCAGTAAATAAATAAATAAAATAAAATAAGAGATAAGGTCGTGCTGCAATGCGTTATACAAGATCGCATTCCACTCGGCAAGCGCAAGTGAGAGAGAGAGAGAGACAGAGAGAGAGAGAGAGAGAGAGAGAGAGAGAGAGAGAGAGAGAGAGAGAGAGAGAGAGAGAGAGAGAGAGAGAGAGAGAGAGAGAGAGAGAGAGAGAGAGTCAGAGAGAGAGAGAGAGAGAGAGAGAGAAAGAGAGCTTTTGATGGAGGTGTTCCAAAAGGAAATTGATGAAATCACACCGACAGGAATTACATCAGCAAGTCTCTTGCTGTCCCCAACATCCAGTCACAGAGAGATTATGAAAAGGAGTGTTGGAGGAGGATTACCATGTAGATACCGGAGATATACATACTCCCCGCTATCATAAAAGTGGCAAGATAGCTGTGATGGGATTGGCTAGTGGATTGGAACGGGGGTGGGGGGGGGGGGGGGAGAGACCCCCATCCCGTCGTACGTTAAACCTGGAACTGAACAAACACACGGCTTTTAGCGAAAGGTCTTTCTAATCTGCCGCTTCATTCATTCCACGAGGGGGCCTTTGATTGGCGAGAGCCGAAATAAAATTAATAATTAGGGGACACTTCGCCCGTGCTGATGCGCGCGGTCCGATGGCTGTCGCCGTTTGATTTTGGCCCGTTCGCCGTGGAGTCGATGATTGAAACGGCCCTTTAAATGTCAAAGGAGACGTCGTCCGTTCAGCAGGTTCAGCTATTAATTCCAGTGTACCTTTAAACCGATGTGACTGATTAAGGTCAGTTTGCACACCTCCCAGAGATTGCAACTGACGGGAGTTAAAAAATGGGTTTGTGAGGAGCAGAAGGGCGGCTAACACAATTAGCGAAAGACTGTCTAGTGCGTACAATGAAAAAACTCTGAAATATGTGCAATGTGTGATGTCTGCAAAGCTATTATTCGATTTTCTTCTTAAACCATCAGTCATATGCTAGCATTTTAAGCATTACAGTGTTTCCAATGAAATGTTTGTCTCAGGGTTTTTTTGTTTGTTTGTTTGTTTGTTTGTTTGTTTCTCGTTAGTGTGTCTGCGGTCACTGATTTGCCTGCGAAGCTCGAAATCTTCCAGTGGGTTCACGTTCTAGAACTTTCTCCACCCAACCCCAACCCCCTCAGATTTAAATATTGTCAGTCCCCCCCCCCCCCCCCCCCTCCCAGAGCTGCCACCAGACTGATAAAGCTGACAGACGGGGGCCCCCAGAGGAACACAAGCACCCCGTCCCGAGTCCGAGCGTTTTTTTCGGAAACTGACACGTTTAACTCGAGGGTTTTTATATCCTTCATCTCCGCACGACAGTCCCTTTCATGCTGGTTTCCATGGCAAACCACTCATATAGAAAATCATAATTTCACCTTCACCGGAATGCTGAAAACAAACAAACACAAAAATCCCCCCAAATACTTAGAAATCAATTATTTTGTGCTTTAAAAAATATGTGGTATCTGGAAGGATAAAAATATTGCGGGACATCAGTACTAAACACACGACTGTGTCTACAGAGTTCAGAGCTATGTAGAGGGGGGGGGGGGGGGGGGGGTTTTAAGTCAGAGGTGAGACAATGACAAACAGGTATCATGCAAATTTGTATCATAATCAAACAATAGAAAATGATTCCTACAGTTCATTAAAATCGCATAAATATATAAATAATCTACATCTGTCTTTCTGTGTCTTGCACTGTTGCGTAAACAGCCTGTAATGTCTGATTAATTTCGCCCTCTAAATGCAGATTCGCTCGCAGCCCGACGGCACGCGCCGTGTGATTGGTGGAACCTGGAACCCGAAGCCATTTCCCTTTCCCTCGCAAAAAAAGTCGCTCTCAAAGTCAATTTCCCAATCACCGGCTCGGCTTTCGGCGTAAACTTTGTCATTAAAAGCCGTTCCTGATGCTCGGCGTCAGTCTTGCAATCGCAAATGAACTCAAATCAAATAGCAATTTTTTTTATCGCTTGGCATAATCTGTGTATTTTCTCTCCAAGTATTTTCCACAACGTGAGAGATCGCAACGCATACTTTAATGATCATGTAGACCAGAGCAAAATTTACATCTGTATTTCTTCTTTACGCATTCTTATCTTTAAAAAATAATAATAATAAAAAAAAACTTACCATTTAACTCACCAAAGAATTAACATGCTCCATATCATTTCTGTTGCTGGGTGTAGGATCATATAAGGACCGTTAGGGTGTGAGATCGCAAACACGTGATTAGAATGTTCTAAACAAAACATTCTAATGCTGATGTAACAATCACTACTGGTGACTGAAACCAACAGTTCTAGAACATGGACTTGGAATTTTGACAAAGAAAAAAAAAAAACATTCTAAAGAATCCAGCTGTTGAAAGGGTTAAGCGCTGTAGTTTGCTTCTGTCTTTTCCAACATTCTTCCACCTCATCATTGTTCCGTGAAGCTCTGAAGGTTTGAACTGCACATGCCACTTCAGATACATCA